>DF239821.1:161055-175663 GCA_000507305.1 Breviolum minutum Mf 1.05b.01
TACAATAATCTGCTTTCAAGTGGCCATATCCCTTCGAGCTGGAGACGGACTTTGTTCACAATGCTGGCGAAACATCGAAAAGCAGCACTGGTCACAGACTTTCGGCCGATTGCTTCCGTACGATTGTTCTACAAAATTTTTGCTTACATGATATTGCACAGAATAGAGCCGTGTTTGGACAGCCACCAGCCAGAAGAACAACATGGTTTCCGTTCTGGACGACGCTTGGAGGAACATTTGCTCACCGCAAATTTATTCCTGGATAAGACCCTGACGGCAAACATTCCGGTGTGGATATTGAGTTTGGATTTGTCAAAAGCTTTTGATCGAGTAGATTGGGGTGCCTTGTGGTTAGCTTTATCCGAACAGGGGGTGTCAACTCATATGATATGGATTCTTCAAACTTTATACTTTGGTCAACATGGTGAGGTCACTGGACAAACAGGGAACAGCCGTACCTTCCAAATCAATGCAGGCGTGCGACAAGGATGTGTGCTGAGCCCAAAAATGTTTTCTGCAGTTCTTCATTGGGCAATGTCAAAGTGGCGAACATGGGCGGAAGGATGTTCGTTTGGATTTGATCTTGGTGATGGCTTGCCACCACTTTTGGATTTAAGATTTGCAGATGATATTTTGATATTCGCAAGATCTTCCCAGGAGATAATGACGTTGTTGGACAAACTGGTTCAATTCTTGGGCGATGCAGGCTTGAAATTGAATGCAGAAAAAACTGTGTTGATCACAACAGAAGCTCAACCACCACCGTGCTTGACTACCTCGACTGGAGCCGTGATCAAGGTAAAAGAAAAGGAATCGGGTCATAAATGGTTGGGTTGCATGTTATCTTCAGCCGGTTCAAAGAGTGCAGCTCTGGATATTGATTATCATTTGCAATCTGCAAATCGCGCCTTCTTTGCCAACAAATCGATATTTCTGAGCCGAAATGTGTCCATCAGAAACAAACTGAAATTTTTCGATGCCATCGTGACACCAATTGCTTGTTTTGGAGCTGGTCCTCGGTGCATCCGAACTGCCGATATGGAAAAATTTGATATCCACTTCCGACGTATGATCCGAAGCGTGGTTGGAGCTCCAAGCGGGATTTGCTGGCATGATCCATGGCACGAAATTCTACATATTTGGAATCAGCGTGTGCGAGAAATGGTTGAGGTATGCCACATGAAAACGTGGGCTGAAACCTGCGCTTCTCAACAATGGAAATTTGCTTGCTACATCATGAGCCTTCCAGGTGAACGCTGGGTACGTCGAATGCTGCACTGGCAACCTATTGGAAGAGGACGCGTTGGACGACCAGCAATGAACTGGACAAGCAAATTTGAGCAGTTTTCTCGAATAAAACGCTGGGATGATTGGAAGAACGTGGCTACGGATGCGGGCAAATGGATGATGGAGATGGATGACTTCGTGAAATTCTGTACAAAGTAGCCGAGTTTGTTTCACANTATTTCTGAGCCGAAATGTGTCCATCAGAAACAAACTGAAATTTTTCGATGCCATCGTGACACCAATTGCTTGTTTTGGAGCTGGTCCTCGGTGCATCCGAACTGCCGATATGGAAAAATTTGATATCCACTTCCGACGTATGATCCGAAGCGTGGTTGGAGCTCCAAGCGGGATTTGCTGGCATGATCCATGGCACGAAATTCTACATATTTGGAATCAGCGTGTGCGAGAAATGGTTGAGGTATGCCACATGAAAACGTGGGCTGAAACCTGCGCTTCTCAACAATGGAAATTTGCTTGCTACATCATGAGCCTTCCAGGTGAACGCTGGGTACGTCGAATGCTGCACTGGCAACCTATTGGAAGAGGACGCGTTGGACGACCAGCAATGAACTGGACAAGCAAATATGAGCAGTTTTCTCGAATAAAACGCTGGGATGATTGGAAGAACGTGGCTACGGATGCGGGCAAATGGATGATGGAGATGGATGACTTCGTGAAATTCTGTACAAAGTAGCCGAGTTTGTTTCACAGATTGTTCAAAATTTCGAACATTTAGTACCGGTTCGCGCCCTAAACAGGGCTGCCTTTTCGGCATGCGAACCTCAGACCTCAGACCTCAGGTCAAACGCTTGATGCAATGGCAGCGTGACCGTCCCGGACCAACGATTTTTGTTGACCGCAGAATGGCCAGTAGCAAGGACTGTTTGACTGGTCAGTCTCCAGGCATTGGGCACGATGCTAGCCATTTATATGCCGGCGGCTCCCGGATGTGCATAAAAGAGGACCAAGCCGTCTCCTTAGGAGGGACTCTAATGAGTGGTGAAAATCGCATCACATGCTCACCGGACCCCTGGCAGGGTTTTAATTCGATGTGGAGGCCAGCTGGACAGGGAATTTCTTTGCTTAACTTTGCAAAAAGCCGGGCCGTCTATCCAAACGTTGAAACTTTGTATGACGCAGTCCTTCAATGATAAGTGCTGGTTTGTGCCGACAAATGCGTTATTGCCATTCACTTTTGAAACATTTTAGGTGCATTCTTGCCGAACCCAATGTTGTTTGTAAATACGAAGGTGCCCGTTGTTTCCCTTTGTTCCTTACACGACCGTAGTCAGTGGTTTGGACGGGAGAAAGCGACTACTTTGTGGAAGGACGTTTGAGTACGGAGTGGAAAGTTTCAAAACTTGGTATAAATCCTACTATTTTGTGGTGCTTTGCGTAATGGCACTCCCTAGCATAAGGTATTACATGGAAATACGCACTACTAAGTTACTCCTTCGCAATACGTGGCACAAATGCTACCAGTGAAACTGGACGATTTGCTTATAGAATTGCTGAAGGCCCAACCCCAACAACCAGCCAGCACAAGCAGAACTACAAGGTCATAACAAACAACCAAAACAGAACAAACCACAATCACCACTCACAACACACACGCACACACAGCAAGAACAAGAAAAAGAAGAAGAAGAAGAAGAAGAAGAACAACAACAACAAGGGCATTGTGCGTCGAATACAATGTTTTACACTGTTTTACTCCTTTGAGGAGATAGACCAATACTACATAATATATTCACAACCTACCACGCAAACCCGACCCGTGCCAAACGAAGGAAACAAACTGGCCACCATACTTTGGCGAAAAAAACTGGAGATGTTTTTTCCTTCCAATTTTTCCCCATGCCACCAACAGTGCGTTTTCCATACAGTTTTACTTTGCGCATCAAAGTGCTAAATTGTGCACCATATGATGAATAAATGAATAAATAATTAATTGTCAATTTATGCCTACGTAGAACACTTTGCCGCGTTGCCAAGTCTTGTACAGTGTTCAACGTTTTGATTCCTCTAAACAAGTTTGCCATCATGATCTTCAAAACGTCCGTGTTTGGGATTCCTTGTTCCCGCACCCCGTCCCAATTTCCATCGCGGAACAAGCTATGAACGTACTGGTTGCGTTTTCCTTTCGCTGACGTGCAGGAAATTTTCACCGAAGGATGCTTGTCGTCTTGGGGGGGTCATTTTCTGAAAGCAGAGCGAACTTCTCAGAGCGCAACGGCGGTTGGACATGGGTCGGCCATGCCCACAAACTGCAGCAATGCTTACTTCAAAACTCGCGTTGTCAACACACCAGCGGTGTTTTTTGTTCGGAAGTACTCCAATTTTAAAATAAACAGTCACAATGAAATGATAGGAAGAGAGAACGATCTCCTGCCAGCCATGCAGGTTTGAGCAATTTGTAGTACTTTGTAATACCTTTGTGGTACCGAGTAGTACAGAGTAGTACGTACTACCGAGTAGTTCGGACTAATACTTTGTACCTTGATCGAAGTACTTCCTTCTATTTTGCGGGACATTGCGCACCAGTGCTTTCTAGTTCCAGGTAGTACGTAGTAATACTGTGTAGTACATTCTCCTTCTTTTCAGTACTTTGTAGTCCTTTGTAATACTTTGCCGTACGTTGCATGATTACTTGGTGGTGCGTTGTATTACTTTGTAGCAGTTTGACGTACGTTGCATGCTTACTTGGTGGTGCGTTGTATTACTTTGTAGTACTTTGACGTGCTTTTTAGTGTGTTTCGGATTTTAAGGATTGCACGAGGTGTTGTCGGGGATACTTCGTGAAAAGTAGAAGGCAGCAAAGAGAGTAGAGTAGAGAGGAGCAGACAATGTCGTTTTTCTTATCTCTTCTTTTTCCTTCTCCTCCTTCTCCTGCTTCTCCTCCTTCTCCTCCTTCTCCTCCTCCTCCTTCTCCTTCTCCTTCTCCTTCTCCTTCTCCTTCTCCTTCTCCTTCTCCTTCTCCTTCTCCTTCTTCTCCTTCTCCTCCTTCTTCTCCTTCTTCTCCTTCTTCTCCTGCTTCTCCTTCTTCTCCTTCTTCTCCTTCTTCTTGTTTTCCTTCTTCTCCTTCTTCTTGTTTTCCTTCTTATTCTCCTTCTTATTCTCCTTCCAATTCTCCTTCTCCTTCTCCTTCTCCTTCTCCTTCTCCTTCTCCTTCTCCTTCTTCTTCTTCTTCTTCTTCTTCTTCTTCTTCTTCTTCTTCTCCTTTTCCTTCTCCTTCTTCTTCTTCTTCTTCTTCTTCTTCTTCTTCTTTTTCTTCTTCTAATTTTTGGTGTGCGTGTGTGTGTTGTGATTGTGGTTGTTGTTTGTTTTTTCTGGCATGTTCAGTGTTGTTTGTTGTTTGCTGACGTTTTGTTTTTCCTGTTGTTGTTGTCGTCGTCGTCGTCGTGGTTGTTGTTGTTGTTGTGGTTGTGGTTGTGGTTGTTTGGTCGGTTGGTTCTTGTTGCTGTTACAGCGGCCTGAACAACACCTTTTGACAGCCAAGGCTGAAGCTGGATTCGCAATGCAGGTTTGTAAGGTTGGACCCTCCCGAGGGGCCAGCGTGGATATTGTGGAGGCCCGACTCTTTCCGGCCGCAAACTTTCTTAGAGGTGCAATCAGGCTGTTTTTTCGCTCCGTGGTTGTTTTGTCCTGTTTTGGGACGTGCCACAGAGAGGTAACCTTTTGATGGCTTATTGATGGATGGAGGCCTCCAATTTGTTTGATTTCCGCTTCGCGGATTCATCTTGACTTTTGGCATGTTCAGTGGAAGCACTAGATTCGTGCTGACGATGGAGCAAGATGAATTGTTTTTGAGTCGAGAAAACTGCAATACCCTGACTAACGAAGCAGGGCAGTCTTCGACGCTTACAACCGATTGCGGGCGGACACTCGCACCTTTGCCACGCGAAGTTTGTCTGGTTATTATATAGATCGCACTTTTGCTCATGGACACCGGGCAATTGAAAACCATCACGACGTGCACCTTTGAAAAATTTCCAAGGTGATTGTAAGGCTGGCACTAGCATGCTGCCAGCTGCACCCAGTGCGACAAACAGTAGCAGAGATGAGGGGGGACAGAAGGTGCGACAAGAGCAAAAATGATCAAAAATGTCATGCTCCAGTTTCTGCTCGCAAGTGCGGTAGTCTTGCTTTTCGTCTTGCTGACGCTGCATGGTGTTCTATGACATGGTGCACCGTGCGTGGATGCCACGATGCCGCATAGAGAAAGGGTGGCCCACGAGACGAAGAAGTTTAACAGCATGGTGCCACGGATTTGGATGACACTTGGACTGTGGAAAAGTGGACCATCCATCGCCTGGAGAATGAAACAGGTTGGTGGCAAAAGGTTGTAGCATGTTTCCCACATTTCTTGCTGAATTGCTGCTCATCCATTTTTCTAAACATTGGGCTGGCAGAGGACAGGCCTTTGAAAACTTATGAAGAGAAGAAGAGGCGGGTCAGGTGCCATACGTTTGTTCAACTTTTTTCATCATAATCTCTTCGGGATGGAATTCAATGTGTTTGGAAGCCCACCAATCACGTGTCGCAAAAACAACTGTCTGCTGTAACACTACTCCACAAAATTTCAAGCAAAGGCATGCCAGTCTGGATAGCGAACTTGTTTTGTTCCAACGACAGAATCATTTCGAATTTTCGCATTGCCCAGTGCTGTGCATTGAACTCACTAAGGGTGCGAGACGAAGAGTGACAAAGTTAAACTAATAACAATCTAATTTAGTGATAATAGTAATAGTCATAGTATAATAGTATACAATAGTAATAAGTTCGATATACGCGGCATATATGATATGTACGTATAATATAGATGAGTATTGAATAGAAAACTGCAGAAAATCGCAGCCATGGTGGCTATAACCTTCCTCTGCCATTCCAGGGTTCGCCCATACCACGGCGTGCGGATATCCCTGACCTTAAAGTGCGGATCTTGGCGCTCACTCTTAGCACATGTGCGATTCACGTGTGCGTATGTGTTCACTTTCGCCTTCTCCCCGAAGTCGTTGAACGTATCGGCCATTGTGGGTGCTGAGCTGTTGAATCAAGAGAGATTGCGAGGCAGTTTCAAAAACAGTTGCCTGTTGTTGCATGTTGTTTGCGCTAAATGCGGGCATCCCAGGAGCGCCAATCCACCACAAACTCCTCCCTCTGCTCAGGATTTGCGTGCCAAGCCTACGTGCCCCCACTCCCTGTCAGGAAGGTTAGGCCTATCAGAAAGGTTTAAGCCCTGTGAAGTCACCTAGGCTTCAATCCGCAGCAACTACGAATGGTCCATTCTGTTTCACTCAGAAACCGTATTCTCGATGAATGCACGTTTCAGGAGCAAGTTGGCTGTCAAAGCGCATTGTGCCTTGGGTGCATAAAGGGATCGACTCAATTCAAAATGCTCTTGAATGTTGGTTGCCATTGTGGTGTAACGGGAGCGTCAGCTCTTTCGCAAGAGTTTGACCACGTGCAGACCGACCTCGCTGTTTCAAAATACTTGTCCAGCAACCGTTAAAAGTTTGGAATTCTGCGAAGTTGTGTCTGTTGTTTGGGGATGGATGGCTTCCTTTGATATACATGACATGGGCGTGTTTGCGCTGCACATCTAGCTTCGCGGACGCCATTACGATGCGGAACGTACGGTATGGCAAACGGACGGCCCACATTTTTGTGCTTACCCCATTTGCGGGTATGGAGTGAACACACTTCGCCCGCTGACCGCTTCCAAGGCAGATTTTTCTCCGAAGCCATGCGAACATCCAGAAACAGGGAAACTCGCTGGCAAAGCCACCTCTCGAACATATTCGAATACTCTTGAGTGGGCTCAACATTTACTTAACTAGTGAAGATACACAAATCCAAAATTCAGAACAGCGTGAGTCTAAGTAGGTTTTGATTAAGCAAGAATCTTCTAGGTTCAAATTTTCCAACCC
Source organism: Breviolum minutum Mf 1.05b.01 (assembly GCA_000507305.1). Taxonomy (NCBI): domain Eukaryota; class Dinophyceae; order Suessiales; family Symbiodiniaceae; genus Breviolum; species Breviolum minutum. The sequence goes on from DF239821.1 coordinate 168,273, forward strand.
ATCTGCTTTGAGCATGCTTCGAAAAGGTTTGAAAAGGAGCTTTGGTATATTATCAAAATGCCCTGCAGTCGAGAAGCCGGATAGCCCTCTTGCGAATTTCTTTGATGAGTGGTTACCAGGAAGTGACACAATATATGCACTGGAGAACTGATTGTATGGAGTCTAAAGTGTCTACCAACCTGTCAGTCCAGACTTCTCGAGAGCAAATTGGTATGTTGGAAAGAACGGCTGGAAAACCTGTGGCCACACTGACTGGAACAGAGTCTGTAGGTGTTCGTAGAATCAGAAAAATTGGAACAGATTGCAAGACAAACCACTGGATTCCAACAAGACTGCCAATGTGGCCGGCAATGGCACACCCATCTTTCCCTTGGTGTTCAAAAAATTACAGTAATGGCTACCAGGTACCATTCATGTTTGTGGTAGCCTGGTAGACAACAAAGCGCCACTTTAGCCCGTACATTCAATCTTGAATGGCCTTTTCACCAGGGTTTCCCAAAGTCGGATGCAAGCTACTTGCCTTCAACAAGACATCACATGACTCTGCGGGCTTCTGGAACTAATTCGAGATTTCCTCAAAGGACGTGCTGTAACATGTCGGGTGTGTCGCGTCACTCAATAGCCCGTGAAGGATGTTGGTGGCATCGGTCGCGCGGACGGATATTGACCAGGTCCAGGTCCAGGCGGTGGTCCTGCAAGTCCCATGCTGTTTTTTTGTCGTTTGCTCGATGAATGAGATATCATGCTCGATGAATGAGATATCAAATACATCCAAATACCACTCCTCTGACGCTAGTTGTGTCTCTTTTTGTACCCGTGTGATATCAACATCAAAGTATCCACTTCTCAAGATGAGTGTGAGTGTTGTCACACGCTATCACTGCTATCTCGCTTAGAAATCCAAATTTTCTTGCTGCCAGACTGCCCCAGACTGCCCTGACTCACAGTGCCACCTTGGTACCCAATAGGTGTAGGACCAAACCTGCACGGAGTGCGAAACAAAATCTTCCAGAAAGCAGTTGGGACGACAATCATAGCTATGGACGTGTGCCAGTGTGCCTTGAAACGTGGATTTTGCTGCCGAAAGGTGCATAATCCCACCAAATGCATCCAAATGGGCCAAAATTCAAATACTTGCAATATGATATTATGATGCTTTACAAATTGCAAACGGTCCCCCAATGACTGAGGTGGGGGCCCACTGGCGTATGGGTCCTGACAGTGTTTGCCAATTTCAATCGAGGGAGACCCATAGCTCTGCAGTACTCAAGAAAAAAAACTTCAATTTTTTGTCAAAACACGCAAAAACTATTTTTATTTTTTTTTGAAAAAATCTGACTTCAAAAAAACACACGTTGTCTGGTGTGGCCATTGCCTGAAGAAAGGGCTCCACGACTTATGTGAAACAGTGAGAAAGTTTGAACAAAGAATGGTCCGAATCAAGGTATTCATGAAGAGAAATATTGGAACATTGCTATGTTCAAAGTATAGACTCAAACACATCATGGTATGTAAATGTAACCATAGTATATTCGTGTACAGTGTAGATATAGCATATGGAGCCATGTAGCCTATAATCTAGTCCAAAGTGTTTCTGAGGTGTCCTACCTTGGCTCACAAAGTTTGAGTGTCTACAGCATTTTCTTCAATACGTCCTGTTCTCCAGTCCCACCTTGCATCCACGAATCCAACAGAATCAAACATCCAATCTTTGTTCGCAATTTTTTGAAGTACTAGTACGTCGCTGTATCCACAAAATCCTGCCTTGAATTGAAATAAGACTGCAAAAATTTGTTAAAATGCTTCAAACGACAAAAGTAGATGAAAGTAGTCTGTTATTGCAACCATAACTCCTCAAAGGTTCTCATTCATGCAGGTAGTTTCATAGCTGGCGTCTTTAAGGTGTGTGAATGACATGTTGAGGTCCTGCCACCCACATGGTGATGCTCCGTAGGGTGCCTTAGAAGCCGTTCACATGCAACACAAGCACGTTAAACTTTGAGTACACGAGTGTTTACGAGTGCGCATGGAACAAACTCAATCTGCACATGCCGTTTTCGTGTGAAAACTGCTGATGTATAGACGAGCATCCACTCCGGAATCAGTATACCAAAAGGTTCATTGGATGCAGGAGGAAAGAAGAGAATCAGAATCCATTATATACATTTCATCTAATGTATTCCTGTATTCCTGTTTCCGTTCATAATTGTTCATACTAGGTGCAAGCGGGTCATGCAAATAGGACAACCAACACTCAGCGAGAAAGACCCAAAACACAAAAAGACAAAGACAAGAGTAACCAATAGCGATAGCGACACCAGCCACAACCACACAGCCAACTATAGCCGCAGGCTGACAGCTCCAGCAGCAGTGCCAGCGGCGTCATAATGTTAAACAGTTCAAAATCTCAGGCAAGTGCTTAGCGATTTCATATTCACAGGGTTTGAGGGGGCAGCATAATGATCGTATGCTCACAACTTGAATGAGCATGATGCTGTGCTCTTCCATCTGAGAGCCACTGCATGGTACTGCACTTCTGGTAAGAGGGAAGGGTGACACCATAGCCACTCTATGCGAAAAGCAAACAACGAATCCTAGATGAGTTATCTAGAATTATCTAGATGTCTTTTGTGTGCCTATCACGTGTGCAACAGGTGTGCAACGCATTTGCAACGCTCCGCAACTCAACTGAGCCTACTGAGCCTTGGACGAACTGCTGCACTTGTGCCATTTGAGCATGTTGCATTTGTTGCATTTGCTGCCTTCGCCCACGTCGAGATTTGCTGGGCTATTGAGCGTGGCTGAAAACGAAAACAAGCCTGTTTTGGACAATGTTGGCCTCTTTTCAAAGAATAGAACCGATAGAATCAGTTTGCACATCAGATACTTCGTGAGATCGGCATGCCGTCAAGTTGTTGCACCGCATTTACCAAGCGTACTCACAACTGTTGAAATGTTGTTCCAAGGATTGAGTGTGGATGACTATGAATGATTCTGGGTGTTGGGGTGCAATGCTGCTCCCAAACACACATCAACACTGAGTAGGCTGTCGCGATGGCTTGCATGATTGGCCCCAGTCTCTTCATTCTGTAGTCAAGGCACATCTGTCTCATGTGATCTGCCTGAGCAGGGAATGGCACCAATTTAAACATAAGATGTAGAGGCGCTGCAACAAGAGGGAAATACTTAGAAGTTAGAAGCATGTGTCCAACATATGTTTCACGTTGTTGGTCCGATACAAGCTCCTTTGCTTGAAGATTTGTTCTTCGAGCCCCAAGCTTGTCGCATCTGCTCGAACTCCATCTGCCGCTGCTGCTCCAGCCTCTAGCTCTCCGATCTGATATGACCAATTAGGATGTAACACATTAGCAGCCAAGCTATGGAATTAGGATGAATAGAATGAGTTGGATATGGAGCTGATATGCATGGAGCTGACAAAGCCACTCCTCCTGAACCTTTAGACCTTGCAATGGAGTTCAGCCCTGTGCTTTCAGTTGCTACAGCTAAGTTTCAATCAAATTGAATGAATCTACCTCGTTTCACTCCTCGCTGCAAAGTGTGGACACCCGAAGAACCTTCTGTCTTCCTTCACTGATCAAAAGCTTGATTCGCTAGAGTTGCGTACGTGTGGGCATGCGCGACGCAACCCTTCCGCCAAAAACTGCCTCTGCTGCTCCATAAACTGCATCTCCTGCAGTTGCTGCTGGTGCGTTCGCTCCATCTGCTGCATTCGCATGCTCTGCATCTGCATGCTTTGCATCTGGGCTGCCTGGCAAGCAGTGTTCTTTGTGTAAAAATCAAAACGCAACTCGACAATTGATCCCAAACAACAAGACCTTAATGCGCGGTTCAAAAGTTTTGATACAATAGCATTACAGAAAATGCCTTGCTGCAGTGGCCATAGACAAAAAGAGTCGTCAAATTACCACCTTCTGCTTCGTCCATCTACAGTACATAGGGTCCCAGAATACAAGTTGCAGTGTCAAAGATGTACTTGGACGATTATGACAATGCCAATCCGGATTTGACAAAGTATCCTGACCCTCGTGTTTGTCTTTGTGAATGCAGTCGCAGCAAATCACCATATCATTGTAACCGTGCCTCCCGCGGTGACCTGGCAAATCTGTGCCATAGTGCTAACCAGGATACAAGATACACCAAAGCCACCACGAATTTGGAAAAAAGTGTATATTCCGCGGAAGAAATACTAGTGTATCGTTTCTGCGCCCGTCAGTGTCATTTCAGTATCTCATATGTACAATACAATACAAGTACAATACAAAACAACAAAATATCATATCATCTATAATCAATCATATAATAATGATATAAGTCATATTGTTTGATCAATCGTATGATACGAATACATAAATCTACATGTAATGATTGACAATAATGATGATGATTACATTAATTATATCGATCATCGATAGATATCAATCCAGTGCACTGGAGGGTGCTGGTCCAAGAGCAAATGCCAACAGTGATTGAAGTCAAAAAAAATATGTACTGCAGATTGTTTTAGGTTTCAACTTTTGAAGCATGTTCAAAAAGGTACGGACTCAAAAGGGATGATGAAGCAAAAGTGGAAAAGTAGAAGTGACGTTTCTTGGATACAGATACTGCATTGTCACAATGCCCAAAAACTAGGGACACAGTTTTGTGAGCTACAGTATGGTCGGTGCCACTCTTTGCAAATGGCAGCTTTCTCTATTCCTTGCAAATCAAGTGGGCTCTGTTTCAGACTGTCTGTCTCTTTGAGGCTTCTGGACTTAACTTCTTGAATCCTGTCGGTATGGAGTCAACCTGACAGACTATAACAACAAGTCGTTGCCCTCACCTTGGCATTGGGAATGCTGACATGTCTGGCGGAGCCTGAGCTTTCGAGTTGGAAGCGAAACAAAATGATCGAACTGAATCAACGCAGGCCATGAACTTGAACTCGGTTTGAGTGCCAAAACCTGTCTGCTTGCTTTCACTGGTGCGAGAGAAACAACTCACATTGCAGGTCGATGGTACTGCAATATGATAGCTTTAAGAATTCCGGACGAGCGACTCCTCTTGGTACCAAGTATTGCTCTGGCTGTCGCATTTCCTGCATCTCTTTGCTTGGGTTGCAAGTTCAGAAAGGAAAATCCAGGTTTGGAAGGCAACCTTTAAACTAAGAATGCACTCGTGTCTCAAAGGATGGCCCCCATCCAGATACACTGCTGCGCCTCAGCATTTCCAGAATCTCGGCCAAAGAGCCTAAATCACAGTCCACCAGACCAGACCACTGTCTGAGTGCAAAAGTGCAAGACATACTGCCCTGTTGATACATGTTATACTCTTAAACATATTTTGTTGGTGAAACATTGTCAATCAACAACCAACTCAATTTTTGTGGGAACATGTGGGAGCAAATGAGTCAAGGCTGTTACCATGAGAGCCAGCCGTGCCCGTCGCTTTGTGCTTGTCCTTGTTGCGCCTGCAAAGGAAGCCGCTCAGAACGAGAAAGTGAAGTCTCGCTGTCTCAACCTATGACTCCAAGCACGAACAAGAAGAAACGCTTGCCAAAGCCGATCTGACCTACAATGTCTTGCCTGCAGAGGAATCGCGCTTTGCTTGTCAGTCGTTACTAGTGGTTCCAGTATCAAGGCTGAAAGGACCACCAACAAACTTGGAATGAGCATCTTGCCTGCTCAGTCGTCGGTCGCCTTGGAGAGTACCAAGGCTGAGAAAAAGCATGAAAAAGTGCTTAGCCACTTGGGATGTGTGAAGCCGTCAATATCAAGAGTCGCAACAGAATGACCTTATGTTTATGTCACCCGCAGTGATTTAAAATTCCAGTGCGCAGCACTCCTCTTTTCAAAGGCTTGCCAGGTGGGCCCCACGTATTCTAAACGGGTGCAATGGATAAATTCTGGATGCTTTCTTTTTTTCATATCTTTTCGTGGCCCATTGGCTTCAAAAATAGCGGTTGTGGTTTCCTACACTCTGAACCTCCAACCCGAGAGTACCCCAACCCTTTCCATCAAATTTCAGATTGTGATGAAGGACCCCACACCATTACCTTGAACCGGAACAAACCACAAGCATTTCCCATTGAATGCGAATACTGTACCAGTTCCATTACCGTAACCCAAGTCAAGGCCTGAAAAATTGAGAAATTTTGATTGGCCACTCTGCGGCGAGAAATTATCATGCGTTTGAAAAATATCCAATTCCATGCGTTCGACAGTCCTGTGCATGTGCCCAAAAGTCATCCTTGCCGCTATGCTGAATTGGGGTATCTTGCGATGAAACAGAGAACTGTATCACCGGACCGGCCATTTCTGCTCCTTCCAAGAGCCATGGTTGTTTTGAACTATTGAACTACGCTGAGAACCACACATGCCAAAGTCTCCGGTCCCCGGTTGCCTTGCGACAAGTACTTCCGGCTTTGGTCATGCTGACATGCTAACATATCTCATCAATACAATGGTGCTGCGGATACTGGCAGAACAAAGTGTGAGGACGTCAAAGGCCCATCTCTGCGAGTACAAACGAATAAAAAAACAATGATATGAAAAGAAGTCGTTGGATTGCCACTTGCCCCTTTCAACGTCAGGCATTGGTCCGATTGATGCCTTCAAACGACAAGTCCAATTCTCCTTCTCGGCAGGAAGAAATCTAGAAGAAAGCTTCATGTTTCGGGCTACGTCCTCTGAGTCTGAGGATTGCGATGCATGTTTGCATGTCTTGTGTGTCCACTTTGCCTTCCTTTACCTGCAGTTGATTGAGAGTAGTGCATTCAGTTGTGTCCTCCTTTTAGTCACTCTTTAGCGTTGCCACCTTATATATCCACAAGATGCACCAACATCCCCATACCCTGAAGGCAAAGGACATGCTGAGGATGTTGTGACTTATGCGTCCGCTGTGTCTGTTGCGCCATACTCATACCCCGCATTCCACGCCTTGCTGATAGAGGCGCCTCACGATTTGTACACACAAGTCCGAACATGCCACATATTGAAGCCCACGACATCCCAGCACAAGCACCATTAGAACAGAGGTGCTTGAGGCGGACAAGAGTTCGAAGCCTTTAGAAAAAGGTTCAAAAAACATCAGAAAAGCACAGCGACGACTTAAGGACAGCTCAAATATCTTGGGGCTGGCAGGCGTTGCTTCCTAAACCCAATACTTTTCCCAGGTGCCAGTAGACGAAAGCTGATGATTTGTTCTCAAGTCCGCACTATCCAACAACAGCGTTTGCTTGCCTGTGACTGAAGGTTTTGTGCTGGAAGGGGCTCCAGCATGCCAACCTGACCAGCATCAAACAAGATCCATGAATTCACAGTTTCGCTCTTTCCATATCTTTCTTACCTTCCTCCCAGTCCATGACTCCGTCCAGGAGACTATAAACTGGGTAC
>DF239822.1:0-18831 GCA_000507305.1 Breviolum minutum Mf 1.05b.01
TGTTGGTGGTTGTTGGTGGTTGTTGGTTGTTGTTGGTTGTTGTTTGTTGTTTGTTGTTGTTGTTGTTTGTTGTTTGTTGTTGTTGTTGTTGTTGTTGCTGTTGTTGGTGTTGGTGTTGGTGTTGTTGTTGTTGTTGCCGTTGGTGTTGGTGTTGGTGTTGTTGTTGTTGTTGTTGTTGTTGTTGTTGCTGTTGTTGTTGTTTTTGTCGTGGTTGTTGTTCATTGTTTGCTGTGTGTTGTCTTTTGTTGTTGCTGCTGTTGTTGTAGCCTGCTGTTGCTGCTTTGATTTTCGTTGCTGGTTGGGTTTCTGATGTTGTTGTCGTTTTCGTAGTGGTTGCCGTCAATCTTTTCAACATGGATGGACATTTTTTGGTACGTAGTCTTTGGTGTCTTGTTTGCTAAACACCTGTCTTAAAGTTACTTTCTGAATCACTTGATATTGCAAGAAAACGGTAACGAAAAGATCAGTAAATTAGTTGCAAATGATTGTCCTGAGTAAAGAGGACTTATATATATATATATATATATATTTACTTAATGCAAATGCTCAAGTAAGGATTGGAAAAATTACCGCTTCTGGCTGACGACTTTTTCCTGGCTTGAAAGTGTTTTGCAGGACGCCCCAAACTTCCTTTGACGCGGCTCGTCCCTTCTGTCCGGAATTTGCGCAGCCAAATGCTGATGATCTTGATAGGATTCAATACTGTTTCAGCAGATCAAACAAAGCCCAAGGCAGGAAAAGCAAGGAAAACCCAGCCATCAGCTCACCTCTGCCATACACTGGCTGAGGTTGCCTCGCTGCAGCTCAAATTCAAAATTCTTGGCTGACTGCTCTGCCCGCAGGCCGCCACAGTTCACCAAGGCAGCGAGGAACCCTCACTGCCACCGCCTTCTTCGTCCTCTTCCTTCGTCTTCTTGGTTTTCTTCTGCTTTTTTTGTTTGGGCTCACCATCGGCGGGTGGCTCCTCTTCTTCTTTCACCGCTTTTTTGTCCTTTTTCTTTTCCTTGTCCCCCTCCTTCTCCTTCTTCTCCTTCTCCTTCTTTTGTTTCTTTTGCTGCGGCTGTTCTTCATCTTGGGCAGCATGTTCAACACAGTCAGGGCGGTAATGTGTAGAGCTTTCTGTTTTGAATTGCTCAAGCACATACTCTGTGAGCATGATTTCAAGTTTGCGTGCGTGAGCCTCGCTTAAAACAAGACCGCAAAATGGCAGCCTGTCTTGTAGACAGGCCTTTGCTGTCTCCCCCTGTCCTGCAGCCAAATCAATCCTTAGTAACCAGGTTGCCCTTCCAAAATGAGAGCGTGTTTTTAAATTAATTGTAGTAAACATGGTGGAAGTGAAACGATCTGGTGTCCACTTTGGATATGTTAGAAATGGTTCCTTTAAATTAGCTGAGTGACAATGCCTTGCAACTGTGAGCTTTGAGGAAATCGCGAAAGAATTCCACCGGCAAGGCTTGGTTGCTAAAGACTGTTTCCGTGGACACGGCGTCGTCTTTTTTCTTCGCCGCGTCGTCAGTCACAGAAACAACCCTGCCTTTCGACAGTAACTCCTCCTTCTCTTTGCGGCTGGTGTGCCACATGTCACTCGGGGACAAAGCAACAATGCCGGAAATGACATCGGCAGAGTTGTACCCTCCTGACTTATTGTAGGTTCTTTCTGGCACAGTGTTTGGGATCAAGAGGTTCCTGGAATAAAGAGTCAAGGTGCTGCGGCAAGTGTAAGTTCCCTTCACACGCCTCTTCCTGCCACGGATGGACTCATCTTGATAAGCGAGCAGAATTTCTTTGCTTTCGCAATCACATCCTGCGCTCACCGACTCCAACCGCCACAGCGGGCCAAAGTCTTTGACATTTCTATCAAAACCAGAGTGCAAGCAAAAGACGTCCCCTTCGATGGGGCAAGTTGCCTCATTCTTTTCAGTCCTTTTCTGCGCACCTCGCGCTAACAAGCAGCCATGAACAAGTTTCTTCAAATGAGCAGTGTCCGCAGAAAACCGCTTGCGCAAATATGGCTGGCATCCAGGGCCCATTGCCTCCCCGAGTTGGCAAGGGTCGAGAAACACCATGACGCAATCCTTGCCAGGTGTGCCCTGGATGTCATTCAAGGATGTCTGCTCCAAGGACTGCCGAAGTGTTTCAGTTGTCTGAGCTTCCTGCAGCAGCGTGATGTAGGTGCGAACCGTTGTGTTCGCTAAGGCTCTCCAATACTCTGGACTCTCTTGTGGGAAAGATGTTGGTTTCTGGCGCAACTGGGACAAGCCATCGTCATCCTTCTCTGTGTCTGCGTCAGTCTCGTCTTTTCCGTCGTGCATCTTTTGCAAAGCCTTTCGTTCATTCTCTTCGTCTTGGATCAAGCTGCTGATCTTGTCCCACTCTTCTTTGATTTGCTCGTGTTCCAACATGAGCTCTGGTGCACCGCCAGACTTGGCGCACAGGCGAAGGCTGTTGTCGTATTTCCTTCCGTAAACCAAGTCCTGCGCAAAACAGAGACAAAATAAGAAACATGTCAGTCAAATAAGGATTTTTACTTACTATCGACATTGAATAATTAAGTTGCTGCTTAGTCTCCCGCACTGTAACAACAGGGCACCTCCAGCAATTCGAAGGTGCGAATGCCACTTTGGTCCAATCGAGCAAGCCATGTCCGATCGCCATCTGTGCCAGAATGGGCACGAATTGCGTCATGGCTAGCGGTTTTCTCTTTCAGCAAAGTTCGGCTGGACTCCACCATTCCAGCTTTCGGAAGCACGACATCGAAAAAATGCTCGAGGGCCTGCATGTGATTGCGCATTGGGACGTTGAAAAATAAATATTTAAAAAAAAATTCACATTGGGGGCCTATCTAAGATCGAACCTTGCGTTTGAACTCCAGGAGAGCTATCCATCCGCAGCGATGCTTGTCCCCACAAAGCGATTGCTTGGAGATTTCGGCATTGGTGACGAAATCATTGCAGAGGAGGTCGTGCAAACCTATCAAGACCCACTCACGCAATGAGGTGGTCGATGGCTTCGTTGCCAAAGCAGTGAGACTCGCCATCTTGTTGAAGGCAGACTTTGAACCGTAACGGTCTTCCAGGTCCAGCAGAAAGTGGACCAGGGTCGTGTTGCTCAAGACCGTTTTGTGCACCTGCAGGGCATTGGTGATTAGGTTGGCTGAGAGGCCCCCTTCATCGTCTTCAGTTTTACATTTTCCAGCCTGAATGGGCTGGAGGCCCAATTTTGCAAACTCACCGCTGAGTTGTTGAGCATTGAGTCTGCCCCGAGTGGGGTCTAGAGCTTCTACCAAATCTTTGTACTGGGCAATTTCCATTGCCGTTTGTAATGCTGTGCGGGCAAGGGATTCGTTGTCTTGGACAACTGATTGCCTCTTGTTGAACGCCTCTACCCACAAAGAACTTTTGTCGGTCACGAGGCAAAAGCAGCAAGGGCAACTCAGCAGCACCGAACGCCACTTTTCGCGTTCCGCAGACCATTCCGCTTCGGGCTTCAGTGGTGATTGCCTGCAGTATGCAGCGATCTTTTTACAGCGAATGTATTGAAGGACAGCAAAAATTCAAAGAAACAAACAACACACTTGAAAATGACAAAAAATTACCAGAAGCAAAATCAAAGGGTCTTGATGGCAAAAGCGCAAGCTGCAACCACAGAATGCGCAAGTTCTTCTGGGCTCAGCATTTGAAGGCCGGATGGCTTCGCTGCGATGTCTGCAGGGTCTAAAGCCACTTCAATCATCCTGTTTGTCATAAAAGCCGCTTTCCCTTCCGGGAAATAGAATTTGCACAAATCCACGACTCTCTTGCGAGAGAGCGGGACTCCTGGAGTAGCAGAACTCAGCAAATTCAAAGAAAACAGCGAGATCGATGCTCGATAAATTCCATGACTTGCCATGGCTTGTTTGCACTTGCCTTCGTCGTACGGGTCCTGGACTCCTCCTTCTGCGTTGCCAGCAGCAAGCGGCAGCGGAGGGGCTTCTTCAAACTTTGGGCCAAATTCCGCCAACACTGTCACCATGTCCGCTTGGACAGCGCTGTAATAGGTTTGGTTTGTTGCATCGCTGGAGCCCGTGGGCGTTCCACCAGCTTCTGCTGCTTTGATTCCCTTAGCCTTAGCTTTTGCCTTACCTTTTGCCGCTGCCTGTTGCTGACACTTGGAAGCAACTGCCGCGGCAGACTTCTTCCTTGCCTCGTTTGCCAAGGCTTTACGTGTTTGGATTTCACGCTTCACTGTGACCTCACACTCACCTGACTCTTTGCGAGTCTGCAGTTCTGTCTGCTCTGCCTTGTTGAGCTTCCAACTGCTGATATTTTTCGGCACTTCCGACATGGCTGTCGACGGGCCGGGGGCCACCGCGGGACGCGGGTCTGAGCTTCAAAACTTAGTTCAAACAAATTCTCTGTTCCCGAATCAAAATCCATTTTATTCAAATGCTCGACAAATGGGGCACCAGAATATCAATTGTATTTTAAATAGTCGTGATTAAATTATTTAGATTCTATGACACGCGTGACAACTTGCAATGCAAAAACTGGCAATTGAGTTGCGTTTTGTAATAGTAGTAAGCAGCAGCAAATCATTATTTTTGTCGCAACTTTACTGGGCCACTGCTGCCGTTAAAGCTGCTGGCTTTAAAAAACCCTTGCTTGGTCCTGGCTGGCACTGTTGGCCAGGGCGGGCTATACACGGACTCAAGGCTTGCAAGTATAGTGTCTACTTCGGAGCAGACGCGCCGCCGCCCAAGTTGCGGATCAGGCTGGCCTGACTTTCGTAGAAGCTGGCCAGGGCAGTCAACCTTGGATCGCCGCTGCTGCTCGACGAGCTTGCTGCAGCGTTGTCGTGCTGTGCTGTGTCTGGCTGCTCTGGTTGTGGCACCTCCCAAGACTGACTTTGGGAGCGGCCACGTTGCCAAGTTTGACTTTGCGAACGGCCACGTGCCTGGGACCAGTCACGATGGCTTGCTTGTGACCAACTCCGTCCCCAATCCTTTTTTTCTTGCGCCTTAAAGCGGCGGTTCGCTTCTTTCACAGCCTCGTTCCAAGGCATGCCGTCATGGTGCAGTTGCCAAATCAGGTGGCGCTTGGAATTCGCTTTGTGCATTTGCATGCCCGCATGTCCGCCCTGCACGGGCTGCTGGCACACGGAGCATGGGACTGCAGCAGGGGGTTGGCCTGCAGGCTCAGGTGGTCTCTGCGAACCGTCTGGCTTGCGACGCTTTGGAGTCTCTGATTTTGCTTTTTTTTTGCGTGGTTCAGTCCTGCGTGGTCCACTCCTGGTCCTGCGTGGTCCACTCCTGTCAGACCGACGCCGACGACGCCTTTCACGGTGCCGACTCTTCTCCTTGCGTCGCCCATCCTTGGACGGGTGGCGCCCTGAAGCGCGGCCACGCTCCCGGGAAGTCTTAGCCTTGCTCTTGAGCCTCACTTCAGGGGCAGCCTTAGCTGGAGGGGATTTTCGCTCTTCCTTCACCCCGGCCCCTGCTGGCCCCGCAGGGCCCTTATCTTCAACTTCTTCCTCCTCAGAAGACTCATACTCCTCCGAAGATTCCTCCTCGGCTTTGCGTTCTGCCATAGACCTGTGCACGTTGCAGGTGAGGAAGTGGATAGGGGGGACAGTGAGGAAAAAAACAAACCAGGAATGATTCAGAATGATTCAGAATTAAATTGAAATAAGTTATTCATGATTAATGATATCTCTCCAGGAACCAGTCTCCCCAAAAATCGTCACAACCCATTTCAATTGCCAATGACACAATTTCTGCCCTCATTGCCTTTGCTTCCAGCAAGACCCCGGCGCTCCTGATTCGATGGGAACATTGCAGAAACTTATTCTGAGATTCTCATGTTTAAAGACTACAAATACTGGGCGACCAGACCGCTCAGGACGGGAACAAGTTTTGGAGTGCCGTTCTGGGCCGAAAATGCTGCTGCGAATGCAGGGCTCACAAAACCAACAACAGTGACAATCAATCTTCCTTTTAAAAGTTTACTTGCCAGTATCAATCTTCACTGAAGCTGTTACACGTGCCAGTCACGAGCTTAGCTTGAACTTTTTCAGGACTCGGGCTGTCAGGGACCAAATCTCGCTACGCGGCCCTGCAGCAGCAGCTGTAAACGCCGCAGGTCAAAAAATCAGAAGGTTCTTTTCCCTGTCCGCTCACTGAGACATGCTGCGAATCAGATTTGCTTGGCAGACCAGGAAATCGGCCAGGCAGTCATTGCGATTCTGAACGGCCAGGGTGGGCTTCGCGACTATGACAGCCACGGATTGTGCGGGCAACGCCCGCACACTGCTGCCTGAGTCTGGAGCTGCCTCACAGCGGAGTTGTCGCTGTGCTTCTTTTTTCGCGCCTTCCCACGTGTCACCGTTCTTGTGAAGCTGGTACGTTCGGTGACGCACCGACCACAGGCGGTGCTGCTCCATTCCAGATTCACCTCCGCGAACGGTTTGGTAGCAGATGTCACAACGGTTTTCATCCGCCAGTGGGGGCTCAGTCGTGCCACATCCTGAGTGCTTAGACCTCTCCCCTTCACGGAGGCTGGACGTCTTCTGCTGCTTGCGGCGGTGGTCACAAGACCTCGTGGACGTGTCCACTTTGCGGGGGGTGGACGTCTTCGGATTGTGTTTGCGGCGGTGGTCCGCAGACCTTCCGCGTTCTTTGTCCTTAGACCTCTCCCCTTCTTCGCGGGGACTGGACTTCTTCTGATTCTGCTTGCCGCGTGCTTTGCGTTGGTTCTTAGACCTCAGGCTCTCCAACTTGTCGCGGAGGCTGGGCGTCTGCTTGCGGCGGTTGTCCGCGGACATGTTGCACCGTCCGCGTTCTTTGTCCTTGGACAAAGTGTGTCCGCTTTTTTCCTTCTCAGCTCCCCTCAGGGTCAAGGACAGCACAGGCCCTGCACGGGCTTTGGACTTGGGTTCCATGAAACGGACCTTCGGCGGTGCCATCGCTGCCGACTCGCTTTCCGATTCAATGCTTGAAGAAACAGTGCTTGCACTGCTGTCGGATTCCACAGCATCGTCGTGCAGGTCTGCTGCCTTGTCACGTCGTCGCTGCGCCGCATTCTCAGAGTACCGGGACCGCCCTAGCTTCACGGCCATTGGTCCCAACCTGGTTGCACCTGGCGAGCAGCGGGGTGAAGGCATCTATACATCAAAAACTGATTGACACTGACATTGATTTAAATGATTTAAGACTATTACAAGAAACAACCACTACTCAGGATTCGTTACAGATTCACCGGCTGTCTGAGCCGACATGTCGATTCAAGTAGACCCGAAGGTCGGCCCGCAGGCCTTGGCCCGCAAGCCATTAACCCGCAGGTTTACCACGCGCAGGTGTTTCTTGGCACCCGCAGGTGTTTCAGACCCGTAAGTCTTTCAGACCCGCAGGTCTCGGCCCGCAGGCCATGACACCCGAAGGTGCTGAAGACCCGTGGGTCTGGGCCCGCAGGCCGTCGCCAGCAACAATAAAAGAAACCGTGTACTACTACTTTGCAAAAGGCACCCTCACTGAACAGTGTGAATCTGAAGTTAAAAAAATTGATGACATCACGGCCACAAGAACGCCCCAACCATTCAATTCCTCTGGGGCGACTGGTCCTTATTATAAAAAAAATGGTGGTTTGGGAAACCCACGACACCGGTGCCGATCCACCTGGCCTGCCCAGACCTTTGTGAAATGAAACGGCGTGGAGCTAGCAATTTTTCAACTGCTTGCCTATGAGCCAACAAATTGCCACAGGTGGCCAGACACTGGTAAGGACGTTCCCCCGAACAAACGTTTCAATTCGTCGTTTAAAACCGACTCAGAAACAGAAACAACAACAACAACAACAACAACAACAACAACAACAACAACAACAACAACAACAACGACAAGAAACAACAACGACAAGGACAACCAACAACAACCACAACAACAACAACAACAACAACAAAAAACAAAAACCCAACCAACCCACAAACAACAACAAACGACCACCACCACCACCACCAGCAACAACAACAACAACAGGACTGCTGCCTCAGGGCTGCTGCCTATTTTACCTCTCGCTGCCGCGGCCCCGTTTTCAGCCTCTTCTCCTCATCAAGCTTGCTACTTGCTGTCCCTTCTGGGATACTGATGCCTTCCTCGAGGCTGGCCTACGCGCCCTCTCCTGGTCCTGGCTGTGAATCATCGCGAGGTGCTGCTCCCAACGCAATTGCTGCAGGTTCTGTGTTTGTTTCCGGGGGTACTTGCAATAGAGCCTCCAAGAGCCCCACAGGGCGACCACCACATGCACCAGCAGCCCCACCAAGCAGAGCCAACGGATCACCATGCCGAGCCATGACGAAGCAGGAGAAGAAGTTTCCAGATCAGTCGCGACTTCCATGCTTGAGCTTCCGCTATAAAGCGGTTAGGACCTGCACCGACACAACAGGAAGTTAAAAACAAGAAGTAAAAAGCAGAAACATGCCGACCGCCAGTTGGAATTAGAAAGTTCCAAAGTTCAAATGGCAGCCCCAAATAGATGAGGTGCGTGAGTTTGGATACACCACGACAAAAAAAAACTACACGCCGGATATCCTGAAAGACAGTTGAGTAAAGGAAATGTTTGATGTCAGTGTGGATATGAGCAGTGTAAGGAGAACATTTATATACCAAACATCTTTTTACACCAGTGTTGTCAACACTCTTTGCATAACTTTTCGGTAATGCAACGAAACTCGACCCCTGACCAAAAAAAATACAAAAACACCACCACAAAAACACCAGAAAAACACAACCTCAAAAACACCAGAAAAACACAACCGCAAAAACACAACTGACAAAAACACCACCACAAAGACACCACAACACCACAAAACACCAGAAAACACCACCNAAAATACAACCACAAAAACACAACCGCAAAAACACAACCGCAAACACACCACTACAAAAACACCACAATACACCACAAAAACACCACAATAAGAAAACCACAAAAACACCGCTACAAAAACACCACCACTCAAACACCAGAAAAACACAACCACGAAAACATACCACAAAAACAACACAAAAACCCCACAAAAACACTTCAAAACACCAGAAAAACACCAACACAAAAACACCACAAAACCACCACCACAAAACCACCACAAAAACACCACAAAAACACCAACACAAAAACACCAGACACAAACACCACCACAAAACACCACACAAACACCAACACAAAAACACCAGACACAAACACCACCACAAAAACACCACACAAACACCACCACAAAAAAAACACAAAAACACCACAACACCACAACAATAAAAAAACGCAACCGCTTATACGTCGCGCACTCCTTAAACGTCGCGGCTCTTACCCGCTCCCGGGCCGGGCTGGATCCGGGTAAGGGGGGTGGGTCCGGTAGCTTCTGCGTCACTTTGACTGGGTAAGGACACTGGTCAAAACCCAGCATGCTTACCCGCTCTCGGCCTGGGCTGGCACTGGGTAAGCGGATGGGGCTTGGTTACATTGACCCTGGCCCGTTGCACGGGACACCCCCAATGTAACGAAGTCCCATCTGCTTACCCGGTCTCGGCCTGGGCTGGGAGTGGGTAAGGGGGCTGGGGTTTTACCAGGGTCCTTACCCGCTCCCCGTCACGGTGTTCCTCCCGCCCCTATGTGCTTACCCGGTCTTGTTGTTTTGGGGGTGGTCGCGTCAACTGCGTAAACTTGATTTAAAGATTTACTTGCTCTTGCCCTGGTGCCCTTTATGCCCATGTTTTTCTTGCTATGATTTCTTTGCTGCGAACAAGCCTTCTGCTGTTCCATGGTGGCGATGTGACCTGTTTTGATGTCATGAAGTTGCTTGCAGGGTGAGATGAAGTAATGTGGGAAACCACAGTAAATTGACATATTTGGCAAAGTTTAGGGCTATGGCTTTTCCTAAATTATTAATAGATGGGGGTATATTGAAGATATCCTAGATACCTTGAAGTTCTTTGATATACATATGTATGTATGTATGTATGTATGTATGTATGTATGTATGTATGTATGTATGTATGTAAATACACGTATGTATCATAAACACATACATGTGAATACATATATGTATGTCTATAAGCAATGTATGTAAAGAGCAAGATGTATATTTTAAATTTTAATGATGTATGTTCTAATTGGCGCAGGCGCTTCTCATTTTTTGTCCTGCTTCAGATTCGATTCCCCTTGAACAGTGCAGTGACAAAGTGATTAAGCGCCACCGCGTGCAGTCACGCGTCCGCTCAATTTAGGTTTCAGGTTGCCGGTTGCCAGCCAGTCAACAAATGCATTGGCGGTGAAACATTTGATTTTTTTCTGGTTGATGCTGGCAATTTCAGGGTCATCGTGAGTGTGCAGACACAATTTGTGACTGCTAGCACCTGTTGCCAAGCCTCGCAGGGTAATGGCAGACCATCCATGCGCACACGCATGCCTTAAGATCATGGTCAAGCCGGGCTCGGCCTCCTTGAAAGAAGTCGTGAGGAACAAGGCGACTGGCGTGTCCAAAGCTTTAGAGTAAGCCATTCGCACACCAGCCTTGCCATCCAACACACTGCCCGATAGAATCATGCCGCCTTGCAAAGCGGTTATGACCGAAACTTTGCGAGGAACAGTCGCTATGTCTGTCAGGACAATGAGGGCAGCAGAGCGAAGGTCCTGCAACGTCAAGGGTGGCTCATGTTCACTGGTCTGTTACTTTGTCACACTTGTTCTTACAATTTTTTGTGTTCATGATTTTAAATTAAATCATTAAAAGTTGAAACTTGGAATAAGACTCTATATATAGGGATCTTTGCCTGAGTTGAGCGACTAATGCCAATCTTCTTGAGTTCAGAGAGCCATTTCTGAGAAGTCTGTTGCGCCACTTTGTAAAAATGCACAGGCCCTTGTAAGCCTCTCAGTGCCTGGCATTGAGACATTTGCATGTCACAGAGTGCCTTCCTCAGCTCCACTTTTTCGATGCGGGTTTTGTCTGCATTGGCCCACTTTTTTGCCACGCTCGCAGCTTGTATGTGCAAATCAGGTGTGATCTCCTCTGGTAAAAGCAGCTTATCCAGGAAAGCTTCCAATTTACCTTTCTCCTGCAAAGCACATTGCCTGCGGCTCTCTTTTTCCAAAGACTCCGGAAGCTCTCGCCGCGGACGCTTTGACGGCGGCGTCGTTTGCAGTGCCTCAGCCTGCACCGCCGCTTTGCGTTTCCGCATGAACTCTGCATGGGACCCTTTTGATTTTCCAGGCGTGACAGCTTTCTTTCCCAAGTCAAACCTGGGCACCACCCGGCGGCGGGCCCTGCCCGACTTCAGAAAAGACGCATATAATCGTTGCGATTCAAAAACAACTTCTTGGTCCGCCAAAGAGTCCTGCCCCATGACGACTGCCATGCGGGTGTCGGTGTCATCCTTGGCGCTTGCCAATTCGACCGGAGACCGCTTCATCTTGGAAAAGAGTTGCTCTACTCCACTGCTGCTTGCTGTCCATGCTATGAAAGCGCGAAGGACTGTAGACAACGCCTCAGAAGTGCCGTACTTGTCCTTTAACCTCTTTGTTGACGTGGTTCTTTCCACGGCAGCTTTCCATGCTGCTTGGTTGCAACTGCCCTGTTTGAACAATGCGCGGGCCACTGCTATGACACCCATGTACTCCCGCTCCAAACATTCATGCGGCACACCAAATGCTTGCGCAAGCCTCTTTAAAGACTTCCTCGTCTCCGGGCCCGCCGTCCTGTTCTCGGACGACTTGCCGTCCAGGTCAAAAACACTGAATGCGGACAGCAGGCTCCAGCTCGGGAATTCTGCCTCCAATGTTAGCACCGCGGCTGAAGTCCAGTCCTGGATGCGGAAATTGAATTTTTATTTAAAGTTTTTGCCGGGAAACAGGTACATCAATTAATTATTAAGAAATTGACAATTTGAATTTAAATAACAATGAAAGAGGAAGCAAGTCCTGCATCAGCTTGAAAGCACTGTCGATGTCAGTCTGGGAGATGCTGATCTGTCGAGCCCTCCCATTCAGCAAAACGGTCAAAGGCCCATTTTTTCGAAAGTCTTCCAGGACTTTGCTTGTAAATGTTGGAAGGGTCAGAGCTTTTTTATTTCCAAACAAGGCCTCAGCGCTAAGTGCAAACTGTTCCACTTGGGCATTCATCTGCGATACGTCCATGTCCTCCTTGTCCGCAAAACGAGTGAGGTCCATTGTAATGGCAGCTGCGTCTGTAATCATGGCCAGCGAGATTGCTTGCTTGCCACTGAAAGTGGCAAGCAACTTGCTGGCCCATGTTGCATCGGTGCGCATGGTGGCCACTTTCTCGCACAATTGAACCATGGCCCTCATGTTCTTTGAGATTCTCGACAGCGGTGTCAGGAAGGAAGAAAATCTTTGCTTTGCTGAACACAAAGATGTGGCAGCATCGCCAGGGATCATCTCACGCCACCAATGTTGAAATACGGGTGAATGATGAATCTTTTGAGAGAACGATTCACGGCCACTCACAAAGTTTTCCATTAGTCGCATGATTTCCGGGTGATGATCGAAGGGCCGACTGAGGAGCCGGGTTGTCGCGTGAGCAGCGTCTTTTCCCACAAGACACACCTGTGGAAACAAAGCTTGGGTGTTCTCCCCATCAGATCTCCGACCACGCATCATTTGTGACGCTAACAACTCAGGCGCAGCTGCATCCGTGACAAGAATTGCTGTTTTGGCTCGGATGTGAGATTCCAAGTCCCTGTCTTTCTTTCCGGCCTCGATTCTGACCCCTCGAGGTAAATTTAACATAGGAATGCAGAAATCGGAGAGGGCAGCGCGAGTGGCGGCTAACAAACAGTCTGAGGACCCTGTGCACTTGACCAAACCTAAAACTCCAGAGACCACTGTGAAGTCGGCCAGAGCCGCACGAAAACGTAAGAGCAATTTGCCCTTGCGCTCATCCCTCATGATGCAGATGCAGGTGGCCGTAGCTAACAGGCGACGATTCCGCGCAAGAATCGATTCTGCCAAGCCATACCTCATTCGACACTTCTTGTCGGACATCTGCCCCCCGTTCCTCGCACTGCCACCTTGTCGCATTGATTTCAAAGCCTCCTGGAATTCTGCGGCGGGAGGTGCAAGACGTATTGAAGCAGTACCAGCTTCTGCATGAATTGCTGCCTTGTGCGTTTCAGAACTTTCATGCCGATTCAGGGCATACGGCTTGAGGCTTTTGGGATGTACCTTGAACTCGCCCCACGGCCCGCATTGCTTCGCCAAGCAGCAGGCTGCGCAACCTGCGCGAACTGATTTTCCTTGGAAAGCCAGTTTCAACCACTTTGGCTCCTGCAAACAAGATTTCCACTTCGCCTTATGCTTCTGCCAATGGCAAAGGCTGCACATCTTTTTTTTGCAGGTCTGGCTGTGCTGGTTCACCAGCCCAGCAGGCACCAGCTTTGGTTTCCCCATGGCTCGTTTGTGTATTATTGCGACTATGAAAAATTCTTTGTGAGTCGCATTGTCTAATTTCTGCCAATTAAATGGTGACTTTTTTCAAATAATTTGCCTCACACAAAAGAGCTGTCCCCACCCCACCAAAGTACTGGAACCCAAAACTGCACAGTCCGTGTAACAATAATTTGACTGCCTGGAAATTGTAATAAATTGCTTGAAACTTCCAATGATCCCCACCAGACCTTGCAAAAGAGCGACGTTGACATTTACTGCTGCAGCCCACATAAATAAATTGACTGGAAGGGAACGGAACGATTAATGTAGTAGTAGTAGTAATAAGAAGATTCAGAGTAGTACAGTAGTAGTNAGTAGTAGTAGTAGTAGAAGTAGTAGTAGTAATAGTAGTAGTAATAGAAGAGACGGGGCGCGCGTTTTCAGAAGTAGTACTAACAGTAGTAGTAGTAGTAGTAGTAGTAGTAGTAGTAGTGGTAGCAGTAGCAGTAGTAGTGGAAGTAGTAGTAGAAGTAGTAGTAGTAGTAATAGTAGAAGTAGTAGTAGCA
This sequence comes from Breviolum minutum Mf 1.05b.01, assembly GCA_000507305.1. NCBI lineage: Eukaryota > Dinophyceae > Suessiales > Symbiodiniaceae > Breviolum > Breviolum minutum. The sequence continues at coordinate 13,979 of DF239822.1, forward strand.
GTAGTAGTAGTAGCAGTAGTAGTAGAGTCTGGCAGGGAACTGGTCCTGGATGTTTGGTTGAGGACGCCGCAATGGGAGGCAGAGGCGGAGGTATGACTGTGACTGACATAAAATCTAACAACCCGGAGAAAAAGTGTGAAAAAGTGACACTCAATTGCAGCCGCGCATTTTTTGTCTGCCTTACCTGCCGGCCGCTCTCTTCTTAGTCGTGGCCTTGTCAAACAAGCGATCACTCAGGTTGGCGGCTGCCTCCCCGCTTGGCACGCGCAGCCAGTAGTCCCTGTCGCCGCCCAACTTAGTCAAGCCACTGGCGTCTAACGCGTGGCGCAAGACTAGAGTCAACACATTGATGGACATAGCGTCGCCAATGGCTTCATCCACCGTGCGGGCTGGCAATGATTTTGTTGTTGCCACAGCTTCCATGGCCTGAATCACAGCAGCAGGCAAACCCTGCAGCCTTCCTGCCTCGCTGCATAGCAAGCGCCGTTTCAGCTTGGGGATGTAATAGGCCCCTTGCTTGAGCCGTGTCTTGGTCAGACAAGGTGACACATTCACTGAAACATTCTGAAATTTGGCGCTACTGCCCACATCCAGCACATAGCCTTTGGTCCACATCCGGTTTCCGAGCAGCTCCTGATACCGTGGAAGGTCCAAGACTTCTTGACCTACTTTTTCTTTCTCAAGGAAATGATGGAGGTCAACCTGGTCGGAGCGGGGTGATGGAAGCGTCAAAGGGCTCGCCAGCACTTCTTTGGCTACGGCGATCAAATACACGCGAGGGCGACTCTGAGGCACTCCAAAGTCCTTTGTGTTCAATTTGGCAAATTTGAACTCGTACTCCAATGTTTCCAAGATTTTTTGTAGGAAGGTCCACAATTTCCTGTGCGTTTTGTCCAAGATTGCTGCCACTTGTTCTAAAACGATCGTTCTGGGACGCGTGGCGACAATGAATTGCAATCCGTACAAAGTCAAACACCCTCTCCTGTCTTTGCAACCTTTTTTTTTCCATAATCGACTATATGAAGGGCAAGGGTACCCAGCTACATAGAGGTCAGCCACTGGCGCTTGGGCGTTGTCTCTATCCATCATATTTTTGATGTGGTTGGGCAATTCCTGTGTCGACCAGCCACACGCCTTTGCCACGGCGTGCATCAGCCGGTATTTGTTGCGATCCGGATCTGATGTCATAATTAATTTGGCCCTGGGCTGACAACCCAAGAGTGTGAGGGCTATTAGGTCGGAACCGTAGCCGGTGCAATCAGATGCAGCTTTAAATTCCAGATTTTCTTGATGTGGTACTGTCTTGTGTCTCCGAAGTCTTTCCTTCCAGTTTGCTGCCTGTTGCTTCACAGCTGCTATCAAGCTTTCCAGCTCTTGGGTGCTTACCTGTGCGTTCCGCTTTGGTGGCGGCATTTTTGCTTGAGACTGAAGATGGCCTGCGGTAGAGAAAAAAAATAAAATTGTCGTTGTATGCTCCGGTACCTTACATCAAGATTCAGATTCTGCTGACTTTTATGTGGATTTATTATTACTCAGAGATAAAAACATTGACACTTTGAAAAGATTGCTGCCACTGCATGATTCTTGAAGCTGTCTTGGGCTTTGTCTTTCTAAAGCTTGACGTGACGAAATTCCTTTTTTTTCGTGCAACTTAGTTGTGAGTGAGTGTCAACGGCTGAATCGCCGAATCAGGCAGGCTGTGTTTTCCAGCCAGCCAGCCAGACCATCAATGTCAGACACTGGCGCTGCTGCCGGGGCAGCAGACGCTTTTGGGCCAGCTTGTCGTGCTGGCGCCATGTCCGTCCGGGTCGAACCTTGATTCTGCGGCTGTGCTGCAGTGGCCTCTGCAGGTTCTGGCTTGCCAGCACCTACCTGCTTCGGGTTCTTGTCCTTGTCTGGCAGCGGGTCCTGCTTTTTGAGCCATTCCCGTTTAGCCATTTTAACAGCAACGTCCCACTTGACATTCTTGGTGTTGTAGTAATGGAAGCGTAAATGACGCTGGCTGTGCTGGAGATGCATTCGCATTCCCGTCTCGCCTTTCACCCATTGAGAACACGTGTCACATTGTTGCCAAACCTCATCGTCATCGTCGGCGGGCGTCCCGTCAGGGTTCGAATTTTGCTTTTCGTCCTGCCTTTTCCTGTCACTGTCACTGTGTTTTTTTGATGTTCTCTCTTTGTCGTCCTTCTTCTCCTTCTTCTCTTGTTTCTCCTTTCTCCTCTCAGGCTCACGTCTAGGGTGGCGGGAGCGACTTCTCAGGCTCACTGTCGTAGGACACTCTGCTTTTTTGCTGCGGCGTCGCCGCTGGCTGGAGCTGCGGTTTCTCTTGGGGCTGCGGGACCCCGAAGAATAATCCGACATATTATCTTGGGCCTTGGCCGAGGCTGGGCAGTGGCAGTTGTCAACAACACCACCCGCCACCAACACCATCCGTATAGACCTGAGCACGACGAGAGACGGTGGGAGAATACTATTATGTTTTTCAAAATAAATGTCCTATTATTATTTAAGAATTCAAACATAAGATTCTATAACTCGGAAGGGCCGGAGGTATTGCCGGGCCAAGCCGCAGGCTGTCAAGCCGACGTCCTGGAAACGCTGGCTCGCAAGCAAGTTTGAAAGCCCGAAGGCTGCTCGCCCGAAGGCGTTGAAGCCCGCAGGCTCATGCGGCCCACGGGCTTCTGAGACCTTAGAAGCCCGCAGGCTATATGAGCCCGAAGGCTATTGAGCCCGTAGGCTATTGAGCCCGTAGGCTACTGGCCCGAAGGCTACTGGCCCGAAGGCGCTGCGCCCGAAGGCTGCAAGCCCGCAGGCTATATGACTACTATGAGCCCGCAGGCAATACCCACCCGAAGGCCAGGCTATGACTACTCGCCCGAAGGCACTGCACCCGCAGGTGCCAAGCCAGGCTTTTGAAAGCCAGCTCTGAAGATTTGTCGTCGACCCCCATTATAGTACTAGTAGGAACACCAATTATGGTGACTTGACCAATTATTAAATAATAATAACTAAGAGAGTCAGGTGCAGCCAAGGTGCTTATGTCACGGCGGCCGCAGAGGCGGACTGTCACGAAGCATTGGGCCAAAAAACAAATGGCGAGAATCGGCTTTTGTCCTGCTGTTCTTGTTGTTTATGTTCACGGTTTTTTGTTGTGCTGTTTGTTGTGCGAAGTGCGAAGCGTTGGAACATGTCACACACAATTTCTATAGGCAAGTTTTTCTTCTGATTTATATACTCAAATTCTTCTGGTGGGTGTTGTCCTTTTGGCGGCCCTCAAAGGAAAACCCAAGTTGTGTGGGCCAGAGAAGGCCAGAAAGTAAAACAATCTAGCTGCCAGAAGGACAGCAATTTTGAAACCTATAAAGTGTAGCCTGAATAGCCTTTAAAACAAAAAAAAGCCATCTTCAGCGGCCTCTTTCATAGAGCAGCAACAAACACCAAAAATATATTATGAATTATTGCTTATGTACAGCTTCGCGGTTTTCCAAACGCACCTCTTTTTTTTATCGGGCCATGGTCACAAGTATCACAGCAACGTATCGTGCAAGCTTCATTGCCCTGGCTGCTCTTCTTCTGACTTGCAATCTTCATCCAACTGAAACTGTGATTCAGAAGCTTCTGGCACATCGGGCCCCACATAAGTGAGAAGACGTCGTGTTGGCGGTGCCTTGCATAACAAAGCCTTGGCTTTTGCCGGCGCGGCTTGAGTGTTGACCTGTTCGTCGCTACTTTGACCTCCGCCAATGGTCCGCTGGCTCCCTTCTGTCAGTTTTTGGGCAAGCTGGTCTGTAGCCGCAGCTTTCAGTGTCTTAGCCCGATTGCTCAAGCTAATCAAGAAGGCCGCCGTTGCAGTCAGTTCAGAACGGTCCACTTCCAGTTCCTGCATCATGTCAGGGTTTTCAGTCAGGAAATCGTCGACTTCCTCCCAGGCATGACCTGCCTCTCGGATGCTATGGCAAAGCCAGTTCAGGTCTTCCAATTTTTGGACTTCCAGTCTGCCGCCTGACAACATCTCAGCCGTTCGAAGTCCACCGCCAGAGCAAACACCACAAAAACAAGTGAGTTGAGCCAAAATACCGCTACAGGCCAGAGAATCAACTCACGCAAATTCAAAAATAATATGCCAAAACAGATGCATGCCCAGGCATATTGCCCCTTCTGCCGGGCTTTTTTCCTCTTAAGCATGCGAGTTTAGTTAGCGCTATACTTGCTGACGCGCGCGCGCTCGAAACAAATCGAGCTCGCTCGAGAGACGAGATGTGCTAATCACATTAAATAGAATACGCCTTGGGGCTCCAAAACCCGTCTTCGCTACTAAGATCGCCATAAAAAATCTCATCCTCTTCGTCATCCAAAAAGTCTCCTATCTCGGACTCGGCATTTTCAAATGGCGTGTCTGGAAGCTTCAAATCTGTAAGAAGGAAAAAATTAGGGTCTGTTTGAACTCCTTGTGTTTTTGGTGGCAGCGGGCTCTCCGCCCGAACTGCTTGTTGAACCAAACGGCCAGATGGCTTCCGATGCATTGACTCGGTTTTTTCTTCTGCCGTTGAATCTGTTTTTTGTTTCTTGCTGTTCCCTTTCTCGCGCTGCGAGTTGTAAGAGGCCCAGTTCGATTTACCACTCCTGCGGCCTTTTTTCCGAGACCAATTGGATTTGCCACTTTTCTTTTTAGCCTGAGGGTGCCCTGAAGCCTGTGCCTCAGCACTATTGAGCTCAGGCTGTGGTGAATGGGGACGTTTCGGCCCCGAAGGGCCACTCTGGGCTGCAAATTCTCGATTATTTTTAGGCTGCGATTTGGAAGAAGAGGCCATAATGCCAATTATTTTTTCTGAAGGCTTGGGCCGTAACTGAAA
>DF239822.1:19352-61616 GCA_000507305.1 Breviolum minutum Mf 1.05b.01
CTATTGAATACCAGAACCACTGGTATAACCGTTAAGTACGCTCCTTTTTACTCGAGCCACTGAAGTGTAAAGGCGAGGATACATGTATCTATACAGAGGGTAGCCGGGTGGTCATGAATTTCAACATATATTATCATATATTATATTATTTATATTATTAAATTAATAAATTTATTATTATTTTTTTATTAATACGTATATAAATATATCTTATCTTTTTATAATTAAATATATCTAATTCAAAATAAATAGTTATATATAAGTTTTATTTTAATAATTATATATGATTTTATCTCTAATATATTAATTTTAGATTGTTTATATTTATTATTTTGGCGGCATTAATCTACCCTTTCCCACCTAGGTCGGCAGGTTGAGAATAGTCCACAAGTCTGGGTTAAGTAGATGTACGATTATCTGTATTCCCATACAGTCGATGTATGGTGTATCCACCTACACTTAGTTATACTTAGTTGATGTTTATGGAATATGTAGATACCTATGGTGATATTAGGGATTTGCAAGACAAACAGGTCACTTCAAATACACTTACAGATCTTACAGGATAGAGAGCACTTTGAGAGTCAGTCGCATCCCTTGGGGTTTTTGTGAATTTCCTAAAATGGCATCCCCAACTAGCAACTACCGTAGTTTCAGTGAACATCTGAGGAAAGGCCCTCCCATTCACCGGAAATTCTCACATCAGGGATCTTGAAGAACTTTCGACGGCACTTTCGACGTGATTTCGGGTCCACGACCTCATGTGGATTGATAGAGACACAAGAAAAGCTATACATCCCCGAAAACTAATGGCTGGAACCTGAAACTCACCCGTTTGAAAAGGAAAGATCATCTTCCACACCTTCATTTTTGGGTTCCATTGTGTAGTGTTTCGTTAGCTAGTTTTAACCAAAGATTAACAGAACAATCAAAGCATAGCGTTTTTTCTTCACTGCTCACATCAAGTTCAATCTTATTCGAAGCTGACTATATCTATTTGGGGTGAATATTTTCTGACATTTCACAAACCTCCCGATTTCTTGAACGGTTGCCAGTCATTTTGGAAGGATTGGAGGTACTTATGGCGAATGGAATCCAAGAATCCCGACACAATAGCCGTCGTAGCCTTGGATGGCACTTTGGATGGCTCATGCTTCGCTTTGTCATGGCTTTTTGGCACCTGGACACGTAGGCCGTGGCGGAACACACTTCGACATGTGTGATGACACACCGACAGAAACAACACCATCCACACCAGTTCAATTGCACCTTCCAAGCGAGGCTCTCTTCAGGGATAGTAATCCTGGGACAAGTATGCAAAGTAGCTTGGATTTCATCAGTTTTATCCAGGAATTCATTTGGATGAATCAACCCATTCAAAAATTGGTATTAATTTCTCAGATGGTGCATGTTATCCTTGGTCTGAAACACGTCATCATGTGAGCCCAACTTATTCCTAGTTCTTGGGTGTTGTCATGTGCACTACGCCGCAGCACCACCAACTCTTGCCATTTCGCGTCGTTGGGATCTGATATGATCTGATGATGTTTTTCCACGGTTGTGGCTGTACTTTGCTAGTTGGAAAACGAACATTACTTACATTTTGATGGACCCCCCAAAAAAACATGGTTAAGGGGTTGGGGAGTGGAAAACGTCAAAGTGTGAAACCTCGAAGTTTTCAAATTTGATTCTGCGAAATCCATTCGACTGAGATATTTTTTCGAGATGGCTGCCAAACCTACTACTGTTGATGGAAGAAATCCTGTACCAGTTGATATGGCAAATATCCCATGATTTGCAGGGTTTTATACATCCCAGGTGGCGCAGGATTTCTTCCATCAACCGTACCACCATTGGATTCCAGTAATCTTCATCATCTTCCAACAGGGAAGCTGTCTGAAATGGCCGGAACCTCTTGAAGTTCTGAGTTCTCAGCGCTTCCTGTTTTTCATCTTGGAAGATGCCATTTTACCAGCAAAAAAGGGCCAGGTAAACCAAAGGGCATATGTTTTTTTTAGGTATCAAAATGAAGAACAGCCCCCAAAGTCTTACAGAAAATGGGGGGGAATTCCATATCGTAAACCTCATGAATTCTAGGGGCCTCGAAGCATCCTGGTGAAGCAGCCCGGATGAACCAGTTGTCTGAGTTGAACTATTCACCAAGCCAAATCAAGGCGATGTTTGAAAATATTTTCCTAAATCAACCCACAACTTTAAGCGAGATTGGTTAGCTATACCTCTAGGGAACGATCACATATCCCACCAAGCGGGAAGTTCGGAAAAATCATCGACTCGTGACTCATACCTTTGGGAGGGAATTTCCGTTAGTTCCCTGGAAATTGAGTCATTGTCAAGAATGGTGGGTTGGAAGAGGATCCTGTTCACTTCTCTGGGGATAGCTAGCACGGCAGTGGAAAAATGCCGTGTAAACCGCAGTGGCGCCATCTTATGTTTGGAAATCACCTGAAGGTCGGCGGTCGAAAAACACTCAAACCGACATTGCTTTTGAAACAGATACAGTTAGTGTGTGTACTTCATACATACGAGGACAATCATATATCATCACACATATTATGGGTGTTTCCTAAAATGGTGGTACCCAACAACCATGGGTTTTCCTACTAAAAATGATCATTTTGGGGTGTTTTGGGGGTACCACTATTTTCGGAAACACTCATATCATCATATCATCATCAAACATATCAGGATGACCCATTCCCTTCGTGGAGATGACCAGGTTCTTGCAGCCTTGGAGGGTTTGCCTGCCGCAAAGCGAAGCGGAAAAATTCGTGGAAGCACATGAGTGCTCCCAGCATTCTGTGCCTTTGCCCTTGCCGCGAACGTGGGTCAGCGTGGCTTCCAAGGAAACACTGTCATTGGTGTCACGGTGGCACTCATCCTCGTCGAAGACCACGGCTTCATCTTCAATGCCCTCATTATCGCCGTTTGCAGCCAAGCCATCCTGTAGCTGTAAAGACCGAGGCAAACAGTAGCCCTTGTCCTTCCCTTGCCTGGGGTGTCCTCAGGAGGATCTTGCTTCTGTTTGCTCTGTGGGGTTTCGAACATTTTGGACACGTTCACTTCTGCTGCTTGCATCTCCTGTAGCAGGTGTTGGGCCATTGTTTGCAAACTCAATGCGAAGTTGTGCTGGCCGTTCTTCTGCGGAAGACGAAGCAAAAGTTCAGGATATGGCGCTTCGCTTCTTCTGTAGGGAAACCAAAGCGAAAGACTCGCGTTCGAAGGGCCTCGCGCATATAATCATGTATCATCATATATCGTCTCATCATAGAATCACCGATGTGACCATTCCAAAAGCAACGCTTGACTTTGGCTTTTTCCGAACCAAATTCGTTGGGGCCGTCAACCTATTTTTGCAACCTTGGGCGAGATTTCATGAGATTTCAATCATCCCGAGTTTCCTAAAATAATCCACATCTTCGAGTGGATTCCCATACTAAACATACACATTTTAATCAAGTAAACTATAGCCATTGAGAGAACTTCATCAATTATTCACCATAATTATTCACCTTTTAAGCACCAAATACGTCTCGACGGAACCAGGTTTTTTTGGTGAATTGTTTAACCGCCACCTGAAAAACCGCAAAAGCATTGAAACAATCATCATTTCAAGCCCCAAACCTGTGATCTTGAAATTATGGCACCAACAATTATGGCGGGACATTTATCTAGCAAAGGCCCCCAAAACGAAACTCCCCTCCCCCCTTCCCGAAACCAGTCGCCAGGTAGGGAGAAAGATCCCATGTTCTGTCCTTGGTCCTCCTTCCAGAAAGCTTTGAAACCTCCGGGCCCAAGGATCCCAAGGGTTATGTTATATAGGTTGCATCTACCCCTCTAGCTATCTGCTAGCTTGTCACAAACCCCATAGAAACCATGGCACTGGTATATTTACCTACATTTGGCTCAAATGTATGGCAAATGTAGGTAGGTATACCATAAGTTACCATACATGGATCCTATGGGTTTAATGAAGGTTGTTTCATCCTTGTAGGTGTCGAGGAATTCCAGCATCCTGGGTGTATATCGGTATATCTCCAAGTTATATGTGCTTTTTGTCTGTTAAAAGATTGAAACATTTACACTCCCTGAAAACTAAACGAATGTCCCCCTAAAGAGGGACTATTTCCATCAACAAATGCATCTTCCAACCATTGATTTCCAGCAAACATGTTAGTTTTCCAGGAGGGTATATTTACCAGCATCTTCCAAAGGGTTGAACTTTGAAGCCTTCGATGGTTGGAACACCCCAAACATCATCCATGGAGGGTACCCCGAAAGCAAGATCCAGGGCGAACCGGCTAACCGTGTGTTTGTAGGTCTATAATTTTCACAAAAGGCTCACATGCAGCTTCATTTTTGAAATATTTCAATGTGAGGACCCCTGATAAACAAGTATCTGAATTTTCCAAGGATGTGAAATTTGAGCACCGAAAAACCCGCCAAAAACAGACCCTCAAATTCGACACCCTTGGAGGGTCTAGGTATCCGAATTGGTGTAGGCCACGTTTCGCCAGCCGGGTGAAAAAACAATCTTACTTTCCATTATACTGGCTGTTCAATAGGGATTCCTATAGTGGGATATGATAAACCCTATAACATCTATAACAATGGGCAGTTTAGCCCCCTATATACTCTAACCAACCAGCCCTTTTCCATGGCCCATCTGGTGTTTTCAGAGTCAAGTTATGGATGCCAGAAGTCTCAAAAGGTTGGTAAAAGCTACTGCGAGGCTCTAACAAAAACAGGGCTAAACAAGTGATCCAAGGTTGACTAAGTGGTTGAGCTACTCAATTGAAAAATAGGCTGGGTCAAATTAGATCATCCCAAGAAAGGTGGCAAAAGAAACATGGTTGAAACCCACCCATCTAGTTACTCTAGTTGATATTTGGTAGAAAAAAACTCCGCTCCTTTGTGAACTCCATAGTATCCATGGATGGTATATTTGCCTACATCTACCTTTACCATTCAAAATCGAATATTCAGGATATACATGATATGTATACATACCAGTCCCATGGATATCATGGATCCTATGGGTACTCCACCAATTTCATCAACATCAAACCCTGAAAATCACATTAAAACATCACCCCCCCTAGAGGTTTGGAACTTCATTTTCCAAAGCTCCATATTTTTTTGGGTACCAGCTACTGGTTGGTGGTTGAACCAACCCATTTGAAACATATTATCTCGTCAAATTGGATCCTTTCCCCAGGTATATAAGGGTGAAAAATAACAAATCTTTGAAACCGCCACCAACTAGCTAGTGGTGCATGGGTAGTTTGGGTAATCGCCACTGCAAATTCCCTCACTTGCACCTGTTTCCAGCTTTTTTTCAAGAACAAAGCACACCTTTTCCAAGAACAAAGCAAACCCATTCTTTCCTTTTAACTGGTGCGGTGTGTCGAGCAGTATTTTTCAGCACCTCTCAATACTTCATCGTTGCACGCGGCCCAAAAGTCGCATCTCACTTTAACAGCATTTCTTGGGAAAATTTTGGGGTGCCACACACCTTCCAGATGTTCGGCTGCTGTCTTACTGCGGCTGAACCAACATTTCCGATAAGGTTCGGAACAGTACCGCGAGTCGCGGTACAGTGTTGCCTCCCAAACCACCAATTGAGCCGTGCTCAAAACCCATCGTGACATTCCATGAAATACTGGTTGGCCAATAGGCATCGTTAAAAATGGCTTATCATAATTGTATAGATGTTATATATGGGTGTTTCCAAAAATAGGGGTACCCCAAAATGGATGGTTTATGATGGAAAACTCTATTAAAATGGATGATTTGGGGGTATCATTATTTTTGGAAACACCCATATGTTATATAGTATAATCCCCTATAAAAGCCAACCAACCGGGGTTTTGCCGCTCAATAAACCATTATAGTTGATGGAATCTTCAAGCACTACATCAAGGCGTCAACTTTCAAAAAATCCCCCCAAGGCACCTTTGCCTCATCACATTCATCTGAGACCTTGCAACATGCGGCCACAGAGCATGGTAGCAATGGCCCTGAAGCTTTAATGGTGATGACTGATACCCTCCCCTAAACTAACAGCCATAGCCACTGAAAATAGGCCTAAACGCCCCCAAAAGGAAAGGATCGTCTCCCAACCACCAATTTTCAGGGGCAATGTTAGTTTCAAGGAGGACCCAACAATTTTTTTTTGGGTATTTGGGTCCTTCGAAATGGGCGTAGACGTAGACAATAAAAACATTCAATTTCTGTTAATGTAGATAGGTAATTATATAACTAGTAATTCGATGAACAGATTCATTGCAATTTGTGATGATTGCAACAATATCCGTTGCCCCCTTCCAAAATTTCTTTTTACAACCTAAGCCGAATCAAAAAACCCAGATGCAAGTGGGATTCAACTGGATGCTTTTACAACTTCAGTTGAAAGCAAATGGTGGGTGAATTTCAGCATCGCGGGAATTGTAAACTCTTTCCTCTGGAAAACATGGATCATATTACAGCAAACTCCGAATAATTAAAATGTCAAGCCGGTTTTGGGGAGGATTTCCTAAGCTTTATTCTCCATAATTTTTGGGGGAAATCCTTCACCAGGCTCCGTAACAAAAATCATTCACTCAGTTTCTTCCAACCAAACCCAACACCACGGCTCTTGTTTTGTTTAGCGCTCACATGACCAAACGTTTAGTTTTACATTGTCAAAGTCCCTACTTTCATGTAACCCTGCTTTTAAGAACCAGCAATAAACAGAACCCTCCAAAAAAACATAGGCCTTATTGTTTGGGAGAATGGTTGGATTGATCATCATCCAAATAAGACCTGTGTTTATGATAATTATTTTGGGGTTGCTGGATTCTCATCACAATTCTCTGAGAGCTTGGCGACCCACCTGGCAAAACAAAGGTCCGTGGTTTCTGGGTGGTAGCATGGAAGCTTCATGTTGTTGTTCATGATATGAGGGTCATTACATGATTATAAAAAAATGCACATATTCAATAAAAATGGATGTGATGTCATTACTATCTACTATGAGTTAAAATATTGTCAGCAGCAACGCGTCAATTTTTTGCCATAGTGTCTTACTATTATTTGCCAATCCAAACAACTACACTCTTTATCTATACAGCAACTCAAAATGAACCACTGGAACCACAAAATGGAGCTTCGGTTTCATGCCACATTTCGCGGGTGTATTCATTCATTTTTCGAACATGTGGAACGGAAGAGGAAAATAAAGCATTGAAGATGAGCAAAAATCACTCAACACCGTTTATCCATCATTTATTACATAATGCAATTAGCATTGCTTGACGGTTATCAAGTCGTGGGCGAGGTTTCTCTTCCCCCTATGGCAGTTGTATTGCTATCGAAACTTGAGCAGTTTTTGATGGTACCCTAAGCCATACCATCCGTGTGTGGTGTATCTACCTACAGTTGGTTGATTTTTATGGTAAATGTAGGTAAATATTCCATACATGGATCCTATGGGTTTGAAATGGTGGAAGATCAATTTCTAGTAGCTTCCACTTATTCCAGTGGATGGTTTTCAGTGGATGGGAAATTCAGAGTCCGCGGAAAACTCGTAGGAAACACACCAGTGACAATTCTGGGATCTGATTGGGTTGTTACGAACTCATATTAGCAAGTTGGGTGACTGCACACCAACCTACATACTTTTGATGGTTCTGAAATCCGGCTAGTGAAAACCAATTGAGGGAACGTTAGTTGCAATCCCTTTATTTACAGGGTTTTAGCACTATCCAAACGGTGGGTTGGGAATGGGATGACTCAGAACCATCAACAGGATTGCAGCAGAGCTCACTTCTGGATAGGGACCCAAACCCTGACTGGTTACGCCTTGTGTAAGGATCCGGATCCAGAAGGCGATCTACTATCATTCCCATTAAACTGCTATCATTCCCATAAACTCCCTATAATCTTGCAAAGAATGGCCACTGTACAAGTGAGTTCCAACAAATCTGCTTGTACAACAAAGCTCATTTGGATTTCATCTACCTGGATGAACTCACAATTTTGTCAACTCTAGATAGCAGGGCATTGGATGATTGCAGAATCGAACCATTTGAACTTCCAACAAAATCATATTCATGGATACTTGGAGGATCATCCCGGTTAGTAAGTTGTTAATAACCATGGTTAATATAAGTTGTTAATAACCATGGTTAATAAGTCCCCCAAATGGCCATTCATGACTTATAAATGGGGGTTACTAACTACTTACTCACTGGGATGATCCTCCAAGCAGCCAGCTTGCTAGGCCTTTCAAAATTTAGAAAAGGCAACTCCTTTTCAAATGTGACTGACAATATCTTATGGTCGTAATTTCCTGTAGTATCCATATGAATGTTTATGGCTGTATCATGGTGTATCTATCTATACATCACTTTCAACATTCGGAACATCTACCTTACATGGAAGGAATAGACATAGGAACAGGATTCGGGGAGCCAGTGAAAACTTGAATGGAAACATGGGGACAAGCACCCAGGGAAAATGGTTTTCCGTTGTGTTAGAATACTAGAGGGAAGGGAAATCAGCATCCCAGATTCCTCCATTCATATCATTTTGTTTCGCTTGCTTAAACATCAAATAATCCAAAACCCTGCCAAAATGCACGAGAGAAATGGCAGTTGTCGCTATCAAAGTCTCTGTAGTGATGCCCCCGTCGCCCTATTGAGTGAACAAGCTTTCCACCGCTGCAACTATGTCAAGTGCCCTATTTTTTGTGCTCCCTGTTTGGAACATGCTCCCTGTTTGCGTTGCACTCCCCTCCACGGTCCGACGGTCCGGTCCTGTGGTCATCTTTGTTGCGGCCAATGGCTCAACACCAAGAGATGTTTCCATGTGAGCAATGAGAAAACTGGTTGTTTAGGGTATATAGGGGATTATACTGCCCAGTTTTATGGGGATTATAATAAACCATTATAAGGATCCCTACTAAACAACCAGTATAATGGAAAGTAATTAAGAGGGATTTTTCCGTGGGTCATGTGAGAAGTCCTTTGATGAACTTATAGGACAAAAACATCCTCGCTATCACATTGCTGTTGACGACATTCATATCCATTTTCTCAACTGGTGAAGCCTTACTTAGGAGCGGGAGTAACCATCTCAAAATAACACAATACTAGTTGGTGGTTTCAAACCATCTGAAAAATATTGGTCAAATTGGGAATCTTCCCTAAATAGGGGTGAAAATAAAAAATATTTGAGTTGCCACCGACCAGAATATCATCCCAAGTGGATTGCTGTTTCGACTGTTGAGATACTCGTATCTCAACTGGCATCCATCCACTTTTTCAGCTAACAAACCGCTCACGCTCCCGGCATTTTCGAACACCGAAAATTCCCAAAAAATCAAAAGTCCACATGTGGAAATAGCTGCGTAAGGAAACCATTCCTCATATTCCACCTTTGAAGTGGATTTCTTTTTTGCATACACCCCCGAAAATTTAACATGTCCCCTAAAAAGGGACTATTTCAGTAGGGAATACATCTTCCAACCATTGATTTTCACGGGACATGTTAGCTTTCAGGGGAGTATTTCAATTTTCATCTGAGATGTGCAAGCCATTTTTTGTGTGAAAGGAGTCAGATTGCATGGACCGGCCTTGTGCAATTCAAGAAGCTTTTGGCAGCGGATTATGTATAAATCTGGTATAATATATACAGTAGCAACTTCGTATTTTGACTTGAAAACTTCTGGAGATCTATAATATCGAAAATTCAACATGACGATGGTTCTTAAGCAGTAGCAAGGAACTCCGGAAAAACTTCTTCTAGAAGTATATAGGTATTCTGTGATGATGTGCCTAAAAGTCAGGCGGATTCACGGGGACCAAGTAGTTACCCTCCGCGGGCACTCTTTAGGGATCATTGTTCACAAGCCATAGTAAATTAGCTTATGTCGACTAGGTTCATGTATGAAAACGCTGTAGAAATCCTGATCCAGCACCTAAGCCCTTGCTTTGTATATGCTCATGTCTCAAACAGTGGAGCTCCAAACAACGTCAGCATCGAAACACAATCCAGGTATCATAAATCGAGGCCCGGTAGCTCATTCGCTCGCTTTAGTCACAACATCCCAACATCTCCCATTTGGCCGGGCCAAATTTTCTTCGCTTTCGAAACGAACCGAAACTGTTGGGGTGGGTTTTTGGACTTGAGCCACTTCCCGTGTCTGGCCATCATCTTTGCCGGGACACAGTTCTGTACAAACTTTGGGCCCAATCTCTGTGAAAAAGCAATGAAATCGTTGATGCAAGCACACAGCAGATAGAGAAGTTGAAGAAACACACTTTTCCTCCCTGTTTTTCTAAATCTAGGCAGCACTTAGATTTACCTGCTGAAGGTTTAAGTCTAAAAAAGCCACTAAACTCAAAGGTGGCACTGCGCTATAAGGGACTTCCTAAGTTGTGCCAAGAAATGTAAGCTTCCCTCAAAAATAGATTTTTAGCGACTCAATGCCACCCTTAAAGGACCAAGATATAGGTTGAACAATCCCGAGCTAGTTACTACGAATCCTGGCACCTCCAAAAACTACGACCTGTTCCAAGGGGCCCTGAGGAAGCCTTCAGACTTCAAAAAACAGATGGGAATTCCAAAAGTAGGGGTACCCTCAAATCATCCATTTTAATAGGGTCTTCCATTATAAACTATCCATTTTGGGGGCCCACCCCTATTGTTAGTTTGGAAACACCCATATCAAATCAGGATGTTCTACTGGGGTGGAATCTGCAGGTGTTCAAAATTCGAGAAAATTTACAGGGAGTCAATTCATCATGAATGAAACCAACCCAACACAAATCATGGACAGATTTAAGGGGAAACATCTCCCTCAAAAAATTTACCATAGATTTGCATCAAGTTTGTTTGATTCACCCAAAAGTGGGTGAATTCATGATTTGGGTGATTTTTTCTTCTGGAAACTGCCATAAATCTGGTCCTTTTTTTTCTCCGAGTTCATGATTCTTAGATTTCAAAAGTCAGCCCCGTGATGAGATGAAGAGCTTTTTTTGGGGATCACCCTGGTCAACGGGTATGCTGGAGCGGTTGACAAACTATGGCATGATAGATCTCATTTCCATTCCAACATCATTCATTCTTTTCTGGTTGGTGGCTTCAACCCATCTGAAAAATAGTAGTCAAATTGGAAATCTTCCCCAATTTTCGGGGTGCACATATAAAATATTTGAGTTGCCACCACCTAGTCTTGGATATGCGCAACTTTCTGAAATGCTTGGACCAAAATACATAAAACAAACAGGAAATCTTCCCCCCCATCGTAGGTGGTAAAACATGGTGACTTTACAATAGTAGCAATCCCTACAAAATCACCAAGTAAACCAACATCCCAAGTGAAACACCGAATCTTCAATTGCAGGATACCATCCCAAAAGAGTGGGGAGTTTTGTTGATGGCAACCAGAAAAGCCGGCTAGTGAAAACCAGTTGAGGGAACGGTAGTTGAAATCCCATTTAAAAACAGGGTGTTTTTACATCCAAACGGAGGTTGGGAATGGGATTTCTGAACCATCAACAGTATCACATTCTTTGCGAAGATTTGCCATCCGTGAAACTCACAGTTCGCACCTGAAAACGGATGGTTGGAAGATACATTTCTTTTTTGGGATGGCCTATTTTCACAGGATATGTTAGTTTTAGGGAGGGTAATCATTTTTGTGGCTTGTGAAATCCCAGAATGTTCAATAGATGTAGATTTAGCGATTAATCTTAGCGCCGTTTCAAGAAAGAAAATCTAATCTATGAATCAACAGCAACACGGCAAAACGATGGCAGGTACCACCAATAGACGAGAAGAAGTCACCTGGGAAGAATGGTTCTCAATTTCTCCTGCAAGGGTCAGAGATGTCAGGTCTTTCTCCCCTTCAAAAACTAACATAACAATAAACACATAAACCATTTGAGTTGATGTATTTCCTATTGAAAATGAAGATTTTCCAGCCAGTCATGTTAGTTTTCAGGGGTGTAGATGAAATCAACCTCAACAAAACATGCATCCGAGGCCGAGGCCGGGCTGGAAGTGAGGAGCTGGTTGGTAGGTCCCAAAAGTCTAACTTTTAGTAGGTTACATTGAAACCCCTTACGATCAACTCAAAAGTTCAAAGGTCCTTTTTGGGAACATTTAGGATTTGCTATGCTTCAAAACCTACTTATGGGACGAAATCAACCTACTTAAAGTACCGATCGCCGATCGTTACTAAGTACTTGCAGGACATCCCAGGAAATGGAATCCATGGAAATCGTGATGAAGGTAATGATGGCATTGATGATGATGATGATGATGATGATGATGATGATGACGCCTGTTGCCTGTTGTCTGTTGTTGTTGATGATGATGTTGATGTTGATGATGAGAATTGGATAACTGGAATCACCAACATTTAATCAACATCACCATTCATCATCATTCATCTATAACTCCCAGGTCCCTCATCATGACTCCACTGTTTCAAGTTTCCGATTCGCCCAAAAAACTCAGCCCAACTCCGCCTGACCTTCTGGTCCTCGCTGAGAGCTTTAGGATAAACGATGTCAAAGGTAATGATCAAGTCGCCCTCGTAGCAAGTGGGAGGATGGGAAGATCGCTTGGGGTTGGTTGGGGGTTATTTTTTGGGGTGAAAAAAACTGCCCAACCATCGACCTGAAACAGTTCAACCTCCAGGCGAAAACATGGAAACAACCATCATTGAAGAGGTTGAATCAAATGGGATGTTGTAGAGTTTTCTTCAAGTTTTGTTCAGAAAAAAAACGTGGATGCCTTGGACTACCTGTAACCACCTTCGATCTTGAACAATATCTGTCACGATCCCTGCTTTTATACCTTGTAAGAATGGGGGATTTTAGATGGTAGGTGCAACCCACTTGAAAAGATGTGGTATCATCTAACCAAGTAGAAAAACTGAAAAACAACATGATTTTCATGCAGCATTGAGTGACAACCGGAGGATTTCATGCTGTTCATGCCCGTTTCAAGAAAACAGCCACCTGAGCCACGAAAAAAAAACACCTTACTTTCCATTGTTTCCTGGTTGTTTAATAAGGATCCTTGTTTCATGGTTTATGGTTTATTGTTTGTAATCCCCATAAAACTGGGTAGTTATTATTGTCATCACCCAACAGTCATACCATACCCACCGTAAACAAACTCCACCAAAGTTTGGGGGGCCTTTTTTTTTTCACTAAAAACCCTCACCTTGTCAACAGGAGATTTGCTGGAAGGCATTCCTTCACCCTTCACCACCTTGGTGTAGTTCGGACTGACCTGAAAACGACCCGAGCCGCCCGATCCGCGGGAATTTGGATCTGCCGGTGAATCCGTAGGGGATGAAAAGACAGACCTGGGGGATGATAAACTCACCGGTTTTTTTTACATGGGAGATGCATATGGATGGATGTCCGGCTGGGTTAGTTAGTTAGGATCAATGGGGTATAAGTTATTTCACCTACTTATAAACGGGGTATGTTGGGGTTATCAGCCCATTGATCTCCAATCCTCTTCAATATCCCGCAAAAGGATCTTGTCACCAAATTTATCACGCAATGTCAAATCTATAGCCAATCAAAATTGTTGACCTTCCCCGAAACTAACATACTCACCTGAAAACTAATGGTCGAAAGACTCACAGTGTACTTTCCTTTTTTGGAAAGACCGGCGTATTTTCAGGGAAGAACTTGTTAGTTTGAGGGAGTACTTGGATGTCCAATGTCCCAGGAAGATAAGTAAAAGTTAGGATTCTTCTGGTTTTTCAAGTGGAGTGAAACCCATCTCCAAAGCAAAGGGACCATCTCAAAAGACCAATGATTTACACACCCAAAATTTAACATGATACCAAAAATGATGGTTCGGAAATTGTATCAGTATTTCCTTTTAAATACGGCCATTTTGGTAGCTATGTGAAATTTCCAGGATGTAGATGTCTCTGTAAATACTTTTAGTAGAATGTCTCCAACTTATATACCCATAGGATCCATGGGACTGGTATATTTATATCTATATTATCTGCATTTACCATTAAACAAAAAAAACATTCGGTTGTAGGTAAATATACCAGTCCCATGGATCCAGTTTGAGCTGTCGCCAAAATTCAATTGCTGCAAAATGGAATATCTTTTTAACCTTCGGTTTAAAGGTCCCCTTCGGTTTTCCATGTTTGGCAAACGTCTGTCTTTCAAACAGTTTTGGCTTTGTCTGTTTCTCAACGGCTTACATGACTTTGGTTGTCGCGCTCCTTTTGAAGCCTTGTACTCTTGCCTGCGTTCCTGCAAGGCTTTATTCAATCTGTTTCCGTCCTTCCGTTGCAGCACGTTACTCTTCCAGGTGGAAGGGCTTGCATCTTTCTACAAGTGGATGGACGGTGTTTCTGATTTTGCGACTTACGCGTGATTGCATTTTCTTCCCGGGAAAAGCACATGCTGCAAATTCCAGAAGAGCTTCAAGCAGTCTTGTAAGAATGAATTGGTTTTCATGAGGCAACCCCCTGCAATAGTGATAAAATCGTGAAATTGCCTTCGTTTTGTGCTTCGGTTTGCCTTCGGTTTGGGAAAGCTCAGCAAAACTAAAAATCCTTCGATCTCATTCATGTAACTTTTTCTATCACTCTTATTCGCACATATTGGCGCCAAACTGCAACTCTTCCCATATCACAAAGGCCATTGCCATTGACTGAGGAGTCAAGTCGAGCCTAAATGCTACATGATGACCTATCCTTCGGTTTTAAGGTCCCCTTCGGTTTTGCGGGTTTGAGCTGCTATTCCATCCGAATACATGGCCCTTAGTCAGACCTTTTCAGTGACGGCTCAGTTCCAAACAGGGTCCCCCCAAAAAACGTTTACTTGGAAACATATCACCTCCAAAGAACCTTCCTGTGGTGAGCGATGATCGCAACTGAGATACTCTCAGCGAAATATGTAGGAGGAATTTGGTGAGGGCTGCATGCCAAACTTATGGCTCTGGTCAACCTACCCGGTTACCCCGTAACGGTACCTTAAGGCTTCCCTTAATAAAGGCCTTTATTGAGCCCTTAATTTCTGCGGGAGAACCACGTTTGGGGGAGGGTAGGTTGACCAGCCATGATAAATACCCACTGATTGCTAAGCTCATGGATTCAATGATTGTGTAGAGGTCTCCGATGATTAAACGCCGTTTCCACACCTTCTAGCTAGGGCATCAGTTCTCATCATCCGACAGTCATACATGTCCCATATCATCCATGGGAATGGTATATTTACCTACATTTACCATAAAAAGCAACCATTTGGTTTTAGGTAGATATACCATTCCCATGGGAATGGGAAATGGGTGGAACCTCACCAAACCACCAACCAACTTTGAGGCAATCTACGGTGGAAGTTTCAAAAGGGATGAACGTCCGGGGTGCATGCTATGGATGTACATCTATAACTTCAAAACATAATGTATTCGTACATCACTATATATACATTTCTAGATAGAGGTATATATTATAATATTATATACATCGAAGTGTAACGAGCAAACATGTTATCATCTAAGATTTGTATCTTTTAAGTACTAAAATGATAATGTCTTGGCAAAGATGGCGTCCTACCAACGCATCGAGGTCCTCACCATGTCACGCACGTTGACTCTCAGGATGCGTTCGGAAGCGTCCAGCATCTTCACATCGACCTGGCAGTCGATGTCAATTCAATTCATGGTGGGAGCAGTAAATTTATATGTGAAAGGATATGACAGGTATCTGTTCATCTATGTTCATGTCATAAATTTTCGAATTGGTAGATGGCTACAGCTACCATCAATGTCAGTAAGATTGTGCTCTGACTCTTTCATGATTTAGACCATCTGCACGACCAAGAATGTGACTCATTAAATCTGCTAGGACCCTCCCATCAAATGTTTCTTGAACTGGATGCGCAGTACTCATCCATCTTTTTGGTGGGCGACAAGCCAGATAGATTTACCTGAACTTGGTTTCTACAGTTCTTTACAGTTGTTTGCGTGTTTTCCACTGAAATCATGGGAGGCTACTACTTTGAACATGTGAAACCCACATAACTCACCTTTCGATGGTCAGACCCCAGGGATGGTTTAAATGGGATTTTCTGTAGAGGTTGCCACAACTTGGAGACAAAGCGACAAGTTGAGTTTCTTGAAGTTCACGGTCTATGACATCAAATTGGTGTCTTTTGGTATACGCCTAAGCCTTTGGAAAAACAGATGGGAAAAACCTCTTCATTTATCATCAACATCAACCAATCACTAGCTGGTGGTTTCAACCCATTTGATAAATATTAGTCAAATTGGATCATTTCCCCAGGTAGGGGGTGAAAATAAAAAATCTTTGAAACCACCATCCAGAATCATGGATCGGTAAAATATACGTCCTCAAACCCATAGATCCTTTGGGTCTCCCTCAAGCTTCGTTTGACTCCCTTTGGGGCCGCTAAGGAAGTGCTGAAAACAACCCCTCACCTTGATGGGAAAACCAAAAAAAAACGCGTTAGGAATATCGATGTTATACCAAGGGATCATAGGATTCCTTTCCATGGAAAAATGGTTGTTTTTTACCTACAACCAAAATGGTTGGATTTTTTTTAATGGTAAATGTAGGCTAAATATACAATCGCCCCATGGATCCTTTGGGAGATTCTCTATAATTTCTGTTATTCTCAAGAAAACAATTATCAGTTTGGACGAAATCATACAGGAAAACGATGTGGAGCAAAAGATACTTGAGCTTCAACATGCTTCAAACGTATGAACACATCCACCGCTCCCTCCATCTAACTTCAAAAACTAAAACATCTCTCTATTCAGAAAAAGCTGGCTGGCGCTCCAACAATCTGTTGAGAAAAAACCATCAGTCATAATACGGGATGAATCAAATCTATCTTCTCAAACAAATCAAACATAAACTATCTGAGCAAATTATGATATAATTCACCAACCTAGATTTCTCTGAAATAACCGGATTTCTATCTAATAATAATGTACCTTTTCGTTTTTTTTGTACCCGTGTGAGGTTGGCTTTGACCAGAACTATGTTAATAGGATATTTCGGAAAGCACACAAGGTCTGTGTTGGAATTCCCTTCTGGGGTCAAAACAACTATACCAAGTCGGGTTTACCAACCTCCCAGTTAAACGAAACCTGTTAAACAATTGAAATTTCAGCTTGTAGAAAGGCGTGGAAAAACAAATTATTATCATTAACGGTTGGAAGATGTTGGAAAATGTTGGCCCAGAAATGTCCAGTAGGCTCTCATTTCTCACTTTTCTTGCGGCTTCTGTTGTTTTAGGATTTCCATTTTCGCACCAGCGTCACCCTCGTGCAGGCACCTTGAAACCAGTTAAGGCATCTACCAAGGGAATCTGCCGATGATGCAACAAATTGGAACCCTGGCGGTCGTGTGGATCCAGCACAAAAAAACGGAAGGTTTGGTGGGGGCCAGGTGTGGGGGGGTTGGGGTCCAAAGAGGGTTGTTGTTGTTGTTGTTGTTGTTGGTTCACTGGGAATGGAACTGGACACAGC
The DNA here is from genome assembly GCA_000507305.1 of Breviolum minutum Mf 1.05b.01. NCBI lineage: Eukaryota > Dinophyceae > Suessiales > Symbiodiniaceae > Breviolum > Breviolum minutum. Next base: position 36,909 of record DF239822.1, read on the forward strand.
ATGAGACAACTGCCCTATCTACAGTATCTTTGAGCTTGGAGTGTTGGAGATCTCTTCAATCGGACCTGTTCTCGACTTCCATGCTTGGCTAAAGGATAGCTCGAGAATCCATGGGGCAATAGCTAATTGCAAAAGGGTTGAATATTGAGACCAACAACAGTGACATACACGTATTGAAGGTATTGTAATTCCCTGATATTAGAAATGGTAGGGGAGCACCCCAAGTTCCATACAATTCTGGAGTCCAAAAACATCGTTGCATGGTTTATATTAGGTACTACGGTACAGTGTTGTAGTCATTACAAAAAAACCAATTAATATACAATCTATACAACCATTGGTTGCAAGGGGTGTAAGCAACATGTTGCAGGGATGTCAATTTGGTACCCAAAAAGTGACATGGAATATTGGAACATGGTGACATGGACCCTGTTTTCAAAAATCATCATCAGATATCATGACCATCGTCCAATGTTTGACCACTTCCCTAGGAAACCGCGGAACAGCAGCACGACGGAACACTGAGCAAAAAACTCATTAGCTTGAACAATGAAATAATAGGATTCTTAAGGGGGGGTGGTGATTTCCTAATCATTCCTAATGCTCCCTAAGGTTCCCCAATCTTCCCTAGGAATCGTTAGGGTTCCCCAGTTACCCCCTCCCTTGAACACCCCCCCCGTAAGAATCCTAGAATGGAATCTTTGGTTCCATGTTGTCGTGGATACTTATCCCCCGGAAAACCAAGACATCCCGATTGAAAACTGATGGGACTGGAAGATGATTCATTTCCTTTTAAAATGACCCCGTTCCAGCGGACATTCGACCATTTTCGAGGGGAGTATAACCTCCTGAAAACTAAGATGGATACTCAAAATGATGCTTTGGAAACATACTCAAAATATAAGAAAAAACACAAAATTTCTTCCACCACAGACCGTGTGGTTTGATTCAACGAGGAGGGTATCGGTATGCAGTTGTCGTGTTGAAGGTATCGAGTGGTTTGGTGTAATTCACCTTTGCAGAAAGTTTCACGTCATTTGAATTTTCAGGGCTCTTCTACCCTACCAAAGGTGTTGGGGGGAAGCGTTATGACCTTGGAGTCAGGCGTCGATGCTTTGGAAAGGGTAAACTCCATGTAACTCCCTTTTACATAAGACAGTTTTTGGTGTCATGTAAAACTAGTTGGTGGTTTCAACCCATTTGAAAAATATTAGTCAAAATGGGAATCTTCCCCAAATAGGGCTGAAAATAAAAATACTTGAAACCACCACCTAGAAAAATTCTGGGGTGTTAGACCTTCAAATGACTCTAATTTATCATACTATTCTCTCCCCAGTTCCTCACAGTTCCTGACCTCGCGGGTAAATACTGGATGGCGCTTCTCTCGAATTACAAATAGCACATCCTGACGAAAAAAAAGGCACCACAATTGATACCCTCCCTGAAACTAACATAGCACCTGCCAGGTAGCCATTCCAAAAGGAAACTAGTCTTCCAACCATACATTTTCAGGTGCTATGTTAGTTTTAAGGCATGGATATCTTGGATTTGCATGTTCGATGCTCGGGAAAAAGTAAACGCATATCAATTTCAAATGGTGGTCTAATGGTGATTTACCATGGTAGAAGGCAACAAAACACCTTAAACAAATCCAAAATTTATGTATATTTTATATCTATAATATGTTACATAAGATATGATCTGTGGACCCCGAAACAAGTAATATTAAGCCTGAAACTATCTGAAAATAATGCGTTCCGAAAAAAGATCAACAACATATATCGTCTTTTAAAATTGCATTACTTCTACACACTGTTCTGATGACAGTAAAATCCGACACCAAGATGAATTCGAGTCATCACCATCAACATCCCGGTGAGCTCCCAACAACTAAATTCTCAACAAAACTTATGCAACTCGTCGGGTATTTTTGTCACACTTAAGTCATTCAATATTTCATCAACCTAGATTCCCACACACCAAAAAAAAGTATTAAAGGGGCCGATCTCCCTACTAAACTACATTGATTTTTGCATGAATCGGAACAAAATACTGTCGATGCGCTGGTTTCTTCACATTTATATGAATTCGGTAGAGTTCTGAGTTTGACCCGAAATGTTCTTCGATTTTGTTGGTAGGAAACCCCCAACGTGCAAACACTGTTGCCTTTTCTAGAAATTTGAGGTGATACAGCCATAATCTATGTATGATGTATTGTATACATGATAGCTGGCTCAAAAAATGAGGGTGCCAAAAAACAGCTACAGTAATTACACCCTGTTCATGACCATGTATGACGACCCTATGACCGTGTCTCCACTTTTAGATGTCTAGTTTTGAGCCACATTCACAGTATGTGATTTGCAAAAAAAGTGAATCCAGATTTCCGAATAAAAGCAACCACATGTCCATGGGAATGGAAGTCCAATACTTGTGGGTATCACACCCACATGAGCAATGATCGGTTACCACTCCCAGAATATAGAGGTCGCGACTAATATTAGGAGAATCTCTTTTCGTGAGATTCTCCCTTCAACCAATTCTACCAACAAGTTAAACCATATACATATTATAGGGTATTATTATGATATATAACAGCTTCTCTTCTGTTCATTTCTTTCATTAAAAGCCAAGCCCCAAGTTTTTTGTGTATAACAAAAACTTCAACGGAAAAGTTCAACTCATGGATTCCTCATCCACTCCCGGATAGGTTGAATCGAGACCTGTGCTTTTCCTGTGCTACCAATTTCATCACCTTCAGAAGGGAAGGTCACCTGACGGCCGGGCCCTTTTGGGGAACATTTCTTCGTTGCGAAGCTGGTGAAAGATGGTTGCAACAAAAAACACCATGACGTCGGTCATGTCAGTCATACCATCCATGGGACGACTGGTATATTTTACCTACATGAAAACCATAAAGATTAAACCATTTGGTTGTAGGTAACTGTACCAGTTTCATGGATTCTATGGGTCATGTCAATGTGTTTTTTTTTGGGGGTCACCCTACACCCTTCACTGCTTTCCTATAGTCATTTCTGGCCGACTTTGGCGACGCTTCCCGCAAAGATCGAGAAATACCATCTTCATTCTAAATCACAAAGCAACAGCACTGGTGTTGTCTCACTTGTTGAGCCACCCGGGATTTCTTTTTCTTGGATGTGCACGTTCGATGCCTGGAAAAAACACAAAAAATTCTCCCAAATGGTGGTTTAGTGATTTACCATGGTAGAAAGAAAAAAACACCTTAAACAAATCCAGGTTTTCACTCATACTGTACATGGTAAAAAATATCCAGGAAGGTCTGAAGATACATAACGAAGCAAAAGTCAACAAATTGTTGAATTTTTGGAACTCTGGACCGAGGGTTGGAAAAAAAAACATTTCACGGACGATGAACTCCGTGAAAGTCGCCAGAAATTCAGGCCCTGAATCAAACAAAGCCAAACGATAGAGTCACCAATATCTAGATCCGTTCGTACCATCTGTGGCGGCTTGTTTCCGAAATGTACATGGGACAAATCTGCAACCGTGGAAATTGAAGACATGAAATGAGCGTTCAACAATGCCTAGGTGGATTGTCATTTCCAGCAATGAAGATCCAAATATGCATTACGGCTTGGCATTCCAAAACCAAACATACCTTGATTTACAGTAAGAGAAACTACCATCCCTCCAAAACCTGTTACACATTGATGTGTGTTTCTAACATATGGGATAAACATGGACAAACTACTTTTTGTTCCACCTTTTCTCAAGGATCTGACATGGATAAACAGTGGACATTGCCCCCCATCAACTTCGGGTGATATCCCAGTGATAAAATTGTCTGAATTTTCATCGGGAAGCCGATAAAGGCCTCCCTGTCACTGCTGTAAATGCTTGGTTGTCCGTGTAGTGATAGCCACATATGAGTTAAATCAGGTTTGCTGGGTCCAAACATCTCTTTTCAAACCCACCATCTCCCCGAACCATAGCATTTTGCTTGCTGTACGAACCAAAATTTAAAACAACTCCTCAAAATGTTCATCCTCCCCCCCAACTTGCATGAATGAAACAATTTCAAGAACATATTTGAAACCACAAACCAAACCTGAAAATTTTTCACTTCAAATATTTGAAACCACAAACTCCCTAAAGCCTACAAGATAAACCAGGGTTTTATTTATCCCCTTCCCCAACCTTCGGGCCTTAACCTCGTGGCATGGAAAAAAACCCTTCACCCTCCACCCTCCCCCCGCCTTGGTCCCAGCTTTCCAACCCGGTTTCACTTTCACTTCCAACACAGCCTGGTGAAGGGCGGAAGGTGTGTGAGAAAACTTCACTCACCCGGTGAGTGAGTTTTCACCTGAACATGAACGCCTGGAACGAACACATACGACTTTGGGGTGAATATTGGAGATGGTTTCGAAACTTTTTTTTTTTGGGAGAAACGGGGTGTATTTTCAAGTTTCATGTTAGTTTTTGCGGGGGTTGTAATTGCAAAAAACGGCCAATTATGTGGGCATTCAATGATTTTTTGGGAAAGGTTAAAGGTACCATTCTGCAAAACTGGAATGAATGTGTAAAATTCTGCCCGTTCAGTGCTGATTTCGATGAAACTTACATCATAATTTTTGGTTTTCTAAAGCTTTTTGGAAAAAACTTACAAGTCCAACCCCTGTGCAAAAAAAAACTATATAACCCCGCCTTATGGCTGGTTAACCTACCCGCCCTAACGTACCCCCCCCCAGAAATATGGGCTTAATTAGGCCTTTTACGGGAAACCAATGGTTGATAAAGAAAAACATGCCCAAAGCATCCATGTATGGTACATTTACCTACATTTACCATAAATTTAGGTGAAATGCAAGTAAATTTACCAAACATGGATCAACTGGGATATATCAAAACACCATTCGCGTAACCATTTTGGGCTTCGTCCGTCAGAAACGGATCGGTTCTGGATTATTTGCAGTCAGGTACCAGACTTTATGGTGTCACTAAGGATGAGCGTAATGATCCAGATCTGTGGTTTCTACCATCGCGTGGAATTTCTGAACTTGTCAGAAACATTTTTCGAACGCATGCCGGCTGCCAACTTTACATCATAGGTTCATAATTAATGATCTACTGGAAATTCAAAAGAAATCATCAAAGCTGGAAGTATTCCCCAATCAACACCATCTAAAAATAGGAATGCAAAAAAGCCAACAACATCAACAACTTTAGATACATATCACATATCCACATTCGTTCTTCCGCTGTAAAAAAAGGCCCCGAAACCTTCGTTTCCCGTTTCCAAAAAAATGCCGATGGTTTGTGACGGGCCGCCCCACCTCTGGATCTCGTGTCAAAGTCGTGGAAGATCGTTTCACCTGAAGCGGATCCCGCGGACTTCAGGGCTGACCTTTCGAACGATTCTTTTTGTTCCGGGCCAGGCCAAAACCCCATAAGACTCACTGGAGCATGGCCGGATTCCCATTTCGACGACTTGTAATATTGACCTAGATTTCCAAAGCAAAGCTCCATGACTGTGGGTTTAATCTATGTTATATAATTTCCAAGGGGTGTATATCAATCCGAAACCAGCCATGGGGACTGTATAGGCTTTACTTTCCGGTAATGGATGCTGTGGGAAAAGAAAAGGGATGTCAAATTTGAAATTGAAAAAACGAAGAGGGTTGGACAAAAAGTTGAGTCATTGAAGGCAACAAACAAGCAAAAGTGTGTGGAAACAGTTGCAGAAGTTTCATGATGAGACATATGGAAAATGATTCATTAGTCATTGTTGTTTCTTGTCCGGGTCCATTATGAAACTTGAGATTCACCAAAAATGATAAACCCTCCTTGTGGCTTTGCAAACCTTTGTAAGCAGGTTGAAGTTGCTTTAGACTTTACACCCCGCATAACAAACATGGAACCTGAAAATGAACCCCTTGGAAGAGGAGATTCCTATTGGAAACCACCATTTTCAGGTTCTATGTTAAATTTCGGGGGTGTAAACCATTGCTTCAATCGTTCCATCAACCCAACCATTCAATGCCTTCATCTTCTTGGTCGTGCCGTTGTAAAGCTCCTGCGGAGACCCAGGGAACTTCCAGGGAACCTCTCTGCAGAAAGAACGGTGATCAACAAGGCCCGCCTATCTAGTTGGTGGTTTCAACTCATTTGAAAAATATGCTCGTCAAATTGGACATTTTTCCCCAAAGAGGGGTGAACATTCCAAACATATTTGCAACCACCACCTAGCTACGAACCACCGTTTCAACCGAATCTGTCATCCAATGTGCATGCAATCACCCGAAAGACATCCATAAATCTCAACACAAAAACATCCGGGAAGAAATCACCCAAACAGAGTTCGACCAAAAAAACCTTCTCAACACACAAAATCATCAGCCATATCAACTGAAAACTTGGGGAAAAATCAACTTGGGATCATCCGACGTTAGGTCACCTGGAAGTTTTTCAAGTCAACTTCAGACTTAGAGAAGCTCCACAAGTTCTACTATCGACATCAGGGATGGCTCTAAGAGGCACTCCCCCGCACACTCCCGGGTCACCTGTTTTCCTACCTACCCCCCCAAAAAAATTGGTGGAATCTCATCCATGTTCCCTCCGAAATTCTTGGGGGAGAATGGCAACCAATATACAGTGCCAACACCTTCAAAAAATCACCACAATCCCACGAAAAAGAAACGCTTGTTTTCACAGTTGACGATGACAACCTGCTGGGTTGGACCTCCAAGGAACAGTGCAAGTCGAATTGCGCAGGCCTCACCAATGGCCACAAAGGTCACAGGTGGGCCATCCATATATGTTGGATTCCGAGGTGGGCCGGGGACTTGGCTTTTGTAAAGTATTTCAACAATTTTCAGGGAACAAAAAACCGTGATCCCTATAGAGGTTGAAAAAACACACGCTCGACTTATATGGATGTTTCCGAAAATAGTGATACCCCCATATCATCCATTTTAATAGGGTTTTCCATTATAAACCATCCATTTTGGGGTACCCCTATTTTTGGAAACACCCATATAGTCAGTAGCACCACCAATCAAGAATGAGGGATTTTACATGTGAAAAAAAATAACTCGGGATTAGAGGTGCCGATGTTACTTTTGGGGTATGGTAGTTGGAAGATTCATGGGCACGAGTATCCACTGAATGTTTTTGACGCATCATTGTGAGATAGATCAGAACCCCAGAAAACTTGAAGGCAGGCAAAAAGGAACATGCTTCAATTTGCAAATCCATCTTCAACCAACTCAATTGAAAAATGTGCTCGTCAAAATAGGTTCATCTTCCCCAATTTTTGGGGTGAAAAAGTTCAAATATATTTGAGTTGCCACCACCCAGCATTTGTTAAGCCACCCAACTGGGTGTTCTCAATGGAAAATCCACCATTTGAGTCGATGTATTTCCTATTGGATTTCAGGTGGATTTCCAGCCAGCCCACGTTAGTTTACTGGAGGGTAACGCCTTTACCTTTTGAACACCTCACAACTGTTATTCTCCCAAAAAACGAACGGTCATGACAATTGGAGAAACAACCATGAATGAAGATGTACACCCCTGAAAACTAACATGTCCTCCAAAAAGGGATTATTTCAATAGGAACTACATCTTCCAACCATTGATTTTCAAGGGACATATGGACATGTTACTTTTCAGGGGAGTATCTCCCATCCAAAAATGGTGGGATTTTCCAGCGATCGCCATATGTTAGTGAACTCGGGAGTGACAAACATCTCAACTTGCAGTGAAAATTCTCCTCAAACACAAGGATTTTCAGGTATGAGCCTTGAATCTGGGCTGCCCATGTGCTGGTAACCCATGCCGGGCATACCACCCATGGGCCCACCCATGCCGGGCCCCATGGGCATTCCACCCATACCTGGCTAAAAGGAAGTTTCAGTGTCCCGGGTAAACTTCCTGAATAGGGATGAGTATACGCTGGTTTTAATGATCATTCAACTTGGCCTCAACTATCATCATGTCATCATGCAAAATGATGTTTTTTTCGGCTCCCGGTTAGAACATGTCCCCTGGGTCTGGGCAGTCTGGGGTCCTCCCCGTGTGCAAGAAGTTTAGCCTTGGATCTGCTGTTTAGATGGTGGAGTTTCACTCGTTCCAAACAAAAAAAATCCGACACCAAAGTTTGGTGATGACAAATCCCAATGGTAGAAAATTCAAACATCACCTTAATCCAAAACATCCAAATAACTAATACCTATACACCCAATGAATTTTGGAAGCTCGAGAACTCATGTGAAGCTTGCTTACTCACTCAACCTCCATGTCTCCAGCTTCCCTTAACAAAAACTCCACGAAATCAATGGGGATTTTGGTGGGTTTTTTCGCGCAAACCTTGCATTTTAAAAGGTGAAACTCATTCGGCAACAAAAATTGAGAAATTTCCATGTTCAGCGTCATTTAATTACAACCTGTCGAACTAGAAAATTCTGGGTGAATATGGCATGTTTCACCCACATGTATATATAACACATACCCATAGCATCCATGTATGGCATATTTACCAACATTTACCACAAAAATCGGCCAAATGTGGGTAAATATACCATACATGGATGGTATGGGATATACGGTATACGTATAACTATAACCCTGAAATAGACAAAAACATGACCTACGCAAACTATTACGTATACTTTTTGGCTTTGCCATCTTTCAGATAGAACCAGAAACGTTGCCAAAAACGCACAAAAAGCCCAGGACCAACACTGCTGCACGAGGCTCAGGAAAAAACATTACCAATAAAACCCATAAAATTTTGCAATAAGGATCAGCGATTGGATCCTCCAATGCCTTCGGGTGAATGAACCTGTATGAATCGCATGGGGTGTTTTCAACTCGGTACGCTCATAGTAACGAATTGCTGCATCACGCTGTGATGTATATATGAGTTACGGACAAAATTTGGTACATGGCGAAGGGACATCCTAAAGTAGGGTGGGCCCCTATCGGTTTTGCAGTGGCGGCACCTTGTACAAACCTTCCTGAGGGTATCGTTTTGGGTATCGTTTTAGGGTGGGCCCCTATCGGTTTTGCAGCAATGGCAACCCCACGACCCTCTCAATACTACTTTGGTCATACCTAATTTTGTCCGATACTCATATGTGTCTCCTCCATGCAACTGCAAAAACGTACGAACATTCTCAGGAAGGTTCAAACATCAACAACCTGCTCTTCTCATCATCCTGCAGAAACATCTCGCTTCTCAAGATACGATGGATCTGATGGTCTTTTCACCAACTTCTCATAGTACGGTACATCTCAGATTCTAAAAGAATCTACTGCATCGCGAACACGTCTGTTGCTTCCCCAACTTGAATCTTTGCCATGCATTGCTTAAAGAAGATCGCCTCTGTGCATGTGCACAGAGAAAACTCTGTGGCGAGCTTAGATAGTAACAAGAAACCGTCATGGAACCCTACTTGTGCATCAAACAGCCTTACTATTGCCATGGTTTTTGTAGGTCCTCAAAATTCAAGGCATTGAAATGAACATGTACTGTGCGATGAACAATCTCCCAACTACTACAGCCATTGGCCCAACTACTACAGCCATTGGCGTGCTTCGTAGGAATCCTTTCCATCGATTGTTTGTTTTCCCCGGCTTTCAGGCCTTGCCCAAACATTCCGCCGAACATGTCCTGGACACCATGGATTTGAAGAACAATTTCGGCACTTTTCGTTCGGGCACAGGTTAAATGCATGTACAAAAAACGATGCATTTATTCACGAATCACCAGTGGTTTTTTGAAATCAAACGATGGATAGTCTCTACTTTATAGGATCCATACATGTATAGTATATTTTGCTACATTTGGTTGATTCTTATGGCAAATTTAGGGTACATATATACCATATATACCGGTCAAATGGATCCTATGGGTAATGAATTTAGGAATAATTGCTTTGATGGGAACAACAAATGGCTCAGCCAATAGGCTGATGGTTACACTCATGGTTTGGGCCCAAACCCAATTCCCAGCCCTCCTATGAAAGGGATCATGAATTTGGCATCTACTTAGAGGACGCCACCAAGTTCCATCACAAAAATTCAATCATTTTTCTTAAAACACACCTCAAGGGTACTTGGAGAGGAATCCATTTCAAGGTACAAATACAAATTGGATACAATCGGCTGGATTCTGAAGTTGATGTCGAAGTTTTTGTCGCAAATGGCCACGACGCGGTACGGACATTGGTTTGGGAAACAGATGTCTAAATGCTATGAATATGATCTGAATCTTCCAAGCTTCCAAACGGATGGCTACGGAATGGTAATAGATTTGTTTCACCAGGTACTTCCAGATATGATGTTGACAGTGAGCGGTCGCATTCTGAACAAACGCCCCGTTTTCACCTCACAGCTCCCCCCACCAACAAAAAGGTGGCAAAGGGTGACAAACTAATCAAACTACCTTCCCGGGTTGGTGGTTTCAACCCAGTTGAAAAATATTAGTCAAAATGATAATTTTTCCCAAATAGGGGTGAAAATAAAACATATTTGAAACCACCAACCAGGCCCTGTTGGTAGCCAAATTTTGCATCTTTTCAACGGGCTTAAAAGCTGTCTGGAAGCGTGCTGCCAAAAAGACTTTCCTCTCCCATAAAAACAGCTTGAAGAGGGAGGAACCCCATAAACAGTTCCACCATCTTGTAATGAACTTCAAAGGTACCAACAAAAAATCCCTGGAAAAATCTGCATCACCCCTGTTCTAGGTGAAACACTATGGAAAAGAAGGTACCTTTCGGCATCAACACCACTTATAAAAGCTTGAAAACATCTGTGAAATTGAGTATGCTAAAGTTCACTCATAAACTGAAACATCTGAAACACATACTTTATCATAGTTTAGCACCCCAGAAGCTTAACATGGAACCTGAGAATACACCCCTACCCCTGGAAAATGTAAACATCATCTTCAAAAATCCCAGGCACCATTTTCAGGCTCAAAATATAACTTCCCCACCGTTAGTAACACCTATCTTCAACACACACCTCTGGAAAATCAACGGCAAATTCCACCCCGAGTCATGGAGGTTTGCTTCAAATGATTTCACATATCCAACCATCTCCCATATGATTCGGGTTGGTTCACCCCTGGACCCCCTGGACCATCCTGTGCAGCGAACAAGATTCATTTTCAATGGTAGAATCAAAGTTCACCAACCTGGAGCTTTCCCGAATTTCCATAAGCCGTCCGGTCCCATTTCCCTTACTAAACAAACCACCACTATTTTTTTGGGGGAGTTTAAAATCGGTCGGCTTGAAATATTCGGTCGTGAGCTAAGCTAATTTGACGGAAGATGGGGATGGAAACTTTTCAGCTGCCATGGCCCAACAGGGGCCATTCCCCTTGGAATTCCACTTTCCCATGGCCTCAAAGGGCGACTCACCGCCGAAGGAGGAGGAACGTTGAAAGGAATCCTGGCTCCGCGGCCGGGATTCCATCCGACCGACCCGGAAACTTTCCAAGCATGAAGCCTTAAATGATGCGAAAAAATCCACCTAAAATAGGCATAGACTAAGGCATGATTGAGGTGGAGATTAAAAAAAGGGTGTGTGAGAAATGATGATTTGACAATGATGTATTCAGGATGAAGCATCAACGATTAAACATATCAACAGGTGTAGTAAAGTCAGCCATCAAAAAAAAGTGGGGTCCATCTCTGAGATGAAGGTGGGCAATCATCTCCTGCCTAGAGGCCCTTTTTTTCGGCAAAAACAACATTTTGAGGAGCAAAAATGTATTCCAAAACGCCAGGAACCACATGTCCCCCAGTGTCTCGTGTCCTTCCAATGCAACCGGATTTTGGTCTTTTGGTGTAAAACAAAACCCTAGGGATCCAGGGACACCTCTTGAGGGTCGATATTTGGACCCCCCAAAGCCTACCTGAAAACACCGAACCTGAGGAGGTAATTGGATCTGCAGGGAAAAATCATGTTTTTTTTCATGAAGCGACATGGTGGCACAACTAATGTTAAAAAAAACAGCTCGCGGTTGAATTTTTGATTTCTCAACGGGAAAAACCATGATTGAAAACCCATGCTTGGATGTCCCGGGGATCAATGGTTAGGATCAATGGCTTATTTCACCTACTTATTATAGATGGGGTATTCCTTGGGGTGAAATAATTTACCGCAACGATACGATCACCATTGATCCATCCGCTTCCGTCCCGGGACATCCAGTGCTGGCGTTTCACCAACGCGCCGTTTGACTTTCGTCGTTCCTTGAAGAAGCGCGCAAAAAGTTCATTGGGATCCTCAGGTGTTTTGCGGAACTTTTAGCAAGAGATGTTGGGGATGGATGGTTCCCATAGGATCTATTGGACTGGTATATAAATGTATATATATATATATTTACCTACATTTTTTCCCGCAGGATCCATGGATCCATGGGACATACATCTAAGAATCACCCAAACGTTGGTAAATATACCATACCCCCTAGGATTCATGTATGGTATATTTACCTACATTTGGCTTCAATCTATGGCAAATTACGGTAAATGTAGGTAAATATACCGTATACATGGATACTAGGTTGATGAGGAAGTTGATGATTACACTCCCGAGTTCACTAACATGAGGATCGCTGGAAAATCCCTATTTTCTAGCGGGAAATACGTCGACTCATGGTGGATTTTCCAGCCAGTCACGTTAGTAAAATCTACGCGGATTTTTTTGTGGTGATTTTTTGTAGTTGGTAGAAAGGAAACAACATGTACACAAGTCACCGTTTAAGAACATGAAAGAAAAACAACTCAGCAATCCAAAGTGTTCCATCTTTTTTGTTCCAGCTTCTTCAAAGTGACCTGGATTGATTCCCCAAATGGAAAACAGCCCTGAAAAGGTCACGGCTATGGGTCCAAACGAGGTCACGACTTGAAGAACCAGGTTGTTCTCATGTTTTTGTCTGGAAGGGTGAAATGTATTAAACTTGGGTTTGGTCTCACAATCAACTAAAGCGATAAGACTGGTGATTGCCAAGTTTGTCTTCAACTTTCTAAGGTCCACTGTGTTGGAGATTTTGGTACCGGTCCCGGTAGCGGTTTGTACACATCACTTGTGTTTCCAAAACCATGAGTTTCTTGCCCACGTGGTTCAGTGGATATACAGTGATGCTGTTGTAGAGGCTTTCACGGCTAATCTCGGAGGTGGTCATTTCCATGATTGGAGCGTTGAACATCATTCGATCCGAACAGCAACCCAATGGAATCTTGTAAATTCAGACAAATTTATGCGGATTGTCCATCCATATATCCATGAATGGATCTTTAATCGGGTTACATTTCAAATTACTCATCCATGTTGGGAAAAAATGGAACACGGTGGTTCGTTCAATACCTCAATACTGGTTACTGGGAAACGGTGGGGGTTGGTCCTTCTTCAGGCCAGTACTGGCGAATCCCTTATACCCATTGAATTGAATTTTCCTATTGCGTGTTTTTTTTGCATTGATGTACAATGTGACCTCAAACAGTTTCAATTATAGTAACTCTTTTACACCTATAGAAAGAAAAAACATGAACAAATCAATGAAGAAAGGTGATTCCTTAGGAAACAGCAACAGAAAGTAATCGAAACATGTTTCTTCAACTAATCTTTGAAGGTGATGCTGATCCTTAGATTCCCCCGTTCACCCGTTGAGAACTTTTCAAAACAACCCTCTCCCATAGGATCCATGGAGAAATGGTATATTTACCTACGTCGTTTCTAGGGTAAATGTAGGTAAACATTGGACTTTTTGCCTGTTCACTAGGTGGATTCCAAGTTTTCCGGTTCCCTGCAGGGTTTTCAGGAAACCTCTGACAAACAGTTGGTAAACAAAAATCATTGGCTGAAGTCTTGAGATAAAACAAACCCATAGCATCCATGTATGGTATATCTACCTACATTTGGTTGGTCTTTATGGTAAATGTAGGTAAATATACCATACATGGAAGCTATGGAAAAGGGAACTATAAACATATATATATATATATGAATGCTCTTTATTCACTTTAGCGTTTCAATTAGCTATCGCATAACCCACCGGATAAAATGGATAAATTTCACACACTCATGATAACATCACTCACCCCCTCCGAACTCCCCCCCTTTTCTGGCCGCCAAAACGGCCCCCAAACTCCCTCCAAGCGTCGCCCGAAAACTGGTACCGAAAGCCAGGCCCTGCAGGTCCACCACTTGAGGAGGAGCCCTCACCCCTTGGTGGCAACGAGGGTTGCCGTGGATCCAAACAAATGGAACGGGGAAGGTTATAGCCATGGCCAATCGTTGGGATGTTTGTTTCTACTTAAGGTCCAATCAATTGAATCTCTGGTGTATTGTTTTTTGATTATTGTTTTGGATTTTTTTTCCAAAAATATTTTCGTGAATGAAGGGGTATGTCTTCATTTCCCTAATCGCATCCATTATGGTATATTTACCTACGTTTCGCATTGCAACTAAATGTAGGAAAATATATGCCATGGATCCTATGGGTTTTGAAGGGCTTTTGGAAAATGATCGATGCGTAAATCAACGGGTTGCCTTTATGAAATCGTGGAATTCTTTGAAGGTGAAAATGGGGTTACTTGGGGAAGAGTTGGGTGAGAACTCTAAGACACTACTTGGATGTACCAGGAAGTTATTAAAAGGTTAGCGTTTTTGTGGGTATAACCCCAATATACCCTATTTATAACTATAGATTATACCCCATTAACTAACCATTGATCCTAACTTCCAATGTTAGAGAAAATATACCCAAATTTCCTGGATCCTGGGACAGGATTTGTCGCCAACAAAATGAACCTCCAAACAACTCCTTTTTGGGGCTGTAGCAATGCATTTACTTCTCTAAATTCCTACTCATGTGTAGGATCTTTTCTGGTTGGTGGTTTCAACCCATATGAAGAATACTAGTCAAATTGGAAATCTTCCCCAGGTAGGGATGACAATACAAATATTTGAAACCACCACCTAGTTTTGATATGTGTTTTTGGTATCTAGATTGATTTTTGTTAATACTCAATGCCTAAGAAACTGTCTAAAAGAATCTTGGTGCTCTGATTGGTACGGTGCTTCAGGATCTCAGCCGTCAACACCACAGTACCTATATACCAAAAAAATTGCCAGGAACCCACTTTTTTCATAGGGAATCCTTATAATGGGTATACAAACCACTACTATTGGGTTGATGAGTTTATCCCCTCTTAAATGGAAATAATGGGAGTTTAGACCTTTAGCACACATATCAAAGAAACAGCGCTTTGAGCTTTGTCTTGGAGGATGGTTTTTTAACCAACGGATGGAACATCTTGGTTTTGCATAAGATGCTTGGAATAAAAAGACATATTCTTTCCTCATGTTTTTTTAAAGGGTGACTTACCATGGTAGAATCCCAAAAAACACATATTAAACAAACCAAAAGTCATTAGACGAAGACGTGTTGGGCTTTGGAACCCGCTTAGCCAACCACTTGGGACCCGTGATGCGTCAGGGAAAAATATCATCCCGAATGCTCAATACTTGGAGGATCATCCCAGTGGATGTAAGTGGTTAGTTACCATGGTGATCGCAAGTCCCCTAAAGATTGGGTTGTGGGATCCCTTGCAAATGGCCTAAATGGCTTTTAAATGAGGGTTACTAACTACTTACTGACTGGTATGATCCTGCAAGTACTTATACATACATAAAAAACACAAAGAACAAAGTGACGTAAAATCACAGAACATGGCTACTTTTTCTTAAGCATCGTGAAAATGAATCCACACGTCCAATGGGTACTAGTTGGTGGTTTCAACCCATTTGAAAAATATTAGTCAAGTTGGATCATTTCTCCAGGGATCCGGGTGAAAATACAAAAATCTTTGAGTTGCCACCAACTAGGGTATCAAAAACAACAACAATTTAACCTCCCTGAGTTTGAGGTCCTTCCCCAACCCTTCCGCGACGTTGGTTGATCAACCGCCCCAAATCGCCATGGTCACATGGTCCACGCACCGCTAAGATCCGCTAAGCTAAGCCTCCGCACCCTGGAGGGCCTCCCTTTAAACCTTCCTCACCATATTGGTCGTAGATCGTCCTGGGACCGACCGGACCGGGCTGGACGCCAAAAGCTCTTTTTTGTAAAAAGGAACTTAGAAACTGGTTTGCTGGATCAGGCATGTCAACAAAAATCATCATCTTACATATATATATATATCATATATCATATTGTATTATATCATATTATATATATATCATATTATATTACATTACATTTATAAGGCAAGCTAAGGTCCAAAAAGGTAGGAATTTTGGGGCTTATGAACTTGCTGATGGGGACGTACCCCTCCTCAACTCCAAATTGGTAACGTTGCCAACGTTCCAGCCACTACCCTATGGTAAACTAACATAGCGATTGCTGGAATATCACCATTTCTAATAGGAAATAAAATGCATCGACTCAATCCGGAATCCGGGTCCATTTTCCAGCCAGCTATGTTAGATTACCGGAGTGTAACAAAAACAATCATCTTCCCTGTTGGCAAGGGCTTGCTGTACCCTAAAGGGGTATACAAATGAAACTATAATACTGTTGATGGAAGAAATTCTGCACCAGTTGATAGGTAGGTTATCCCGGCTTTAGACATCCCAAATGGTGCAGGAGTGTGTACATCAACAGTATCATTGCTTTTACTTGTGTTTGAAAGATCTTGTGATGAAAGAACAAGGGATCAACATATCCAGCTTATTTTGTTGTGACACTATCCCCATATCCCCACACCGTACCCTACACCATACTACCCCCTTTTCTGGTGCTTGCCATGTTTCTTCTTCTCTGGATCACTGAGAACATCATAAGCCTGGGATGACTATTTGAGCTGACAAAACATGTGTGTGAAGAACAACAAGTGCGTTGTGGAAAAAAAATGCAACACATCTAAACGGGCCTATATATACAAATACACATATATACAAATACATATATACTAAATATATACTGTATATATATATATATGTATATAAATATTTTTTAACATTTATTTGCAGAGTGTATTTTGGGTCGGTTTTTAGGTCCAAATACACGGAGAACCTCAAAATGCTGGACCCGCCCCCCAAAGCAACATTTTCCCCCCTTCAAACAGTCTTCAATCACTCAAAGATTTGTTTTTGACGTCGTTCAACATGTGGTCACAGTTATGCTTGGTTGTCTTGGATATATCCTACTGTGGATTCCTGGAACCCGGGATTCATAAGACCCAAGCAACAATTGCTGCAGGATTTCAACTTTAAGCAAGATTTCAATCATCGACAAAATTCTATCATGAAAAATCATCAAAAAAAGACAGCTCATTGGATTTGAGTGGATTTGATGGATATTTCGTGGGATTTTCAACCCCAATAATGGGACCCCTAAAAAATCACCCTTGATCGCTTTGCCTTTCAGAAAACTAGTTGGTGGTTTCAACCCATCTGAAACCTGTGCTCGTCAAATTGGATCATTTCCCCAGGGATCCGGGTGAAAATACAAAAATATTTGAGTTGCCAGCACCTAGAACTTGTATGATTCACTACAAACACTCCCTACAACTAAGATTTTCGCACCTGAAAATATGCCGAAATCCCCAAATGGAAGCCGGATCGTGACCTGCCAACCATCCATTTGGGTGTTTCCAAAAAAAATGGTACCCCAAAATGGATGGTTTATAATGGAAAGCCTTATTAAAATGGATGATTTTGGAGAAAACCCACTATTTTTGGAAACACCCATCCATTTTTTCCAGGGCCTCTGCAATGTCTTTAAATTTCGCTTCAGCTTCTTCCCGATTCTCCTGGGGGTTTTTTGCAACTCCGAGATCCGTGAACCATGGTAAAGACTGGCTGATTCATAGGGGATGCTTATAAATTGCTTGTTATCATCCCTTGAAAAAGCTGAGTAATACTTACAACGTTGATGGTTCAGAATTCCGATTCCCAACCACCGTTTGGATGTATAAAACCCGTCGTAAATGACGGGATATTTAACATCTCAACTGGTGCAGGAATTCTTCCATGAACAGTACTAGTAGTACAAATGTCGGATAACCCCAAACATTCAAACAAATTCTGAAACTGAGGTGAGTTTAGTGCTTGATCTCGGCAGGCTTTTTGGGGGGTCCAAATGACATCTTCTCAGGAGGTGTGACTGCATGTCTATCCCGAAATTAAAAACCAGATTTTAGTTTGTGTCTGTTGTCCGTCTCAGCCGAAGGACCCTGAAATACTAGTTGGTGGTTCCAACCCATTTGAAAAATATTACTGTAGTCAAATTGGATCATCTTCCCAGGTAGGGATGAAAATAAAAAATATTTGAAACCACAACCTAGCTTGCTTTTCCTACTGAATTTGTGGACCCCAAGTTCTAACCATTGACTGAGGAAGTTGTTATCAAGGGGACTCCCAGGGTATCCCTCAATGATCATGGCATCCCAAGATCGAAACGATTAAGGCAGAGTTCTCAAATGGATAGTTTCCCATCCTATTCACTCTTAACAACATCCGTTTTTTGATTAGAACATTCTGTTGATGGCTGAAATCCTGCACCAGTTAATAGGTAGATTATCCCATTTTTGCTGGGTTTTCTACATCCCAGGTGGTGCAGGATTCCTTCCATCAACAGTTTCAATCATATTTCCCATCGATTCATCTCAGTGAACCAGAAACTGTATAGTCAATATCGCAAATTCGATTTCCTTGAGGTAAGAGTAAGGCAACTTGCTGAAAGCAAACTACCAACGTATAAAGCCTCGAAAACAAACAAACATCAAAATCAAAAATCAATTCTTCAATTGCAGCCAGCTAGACAAGCTTTATTGGTCAAGTGAGGTTTGCAACGTTTGAAACCACCACCTCCGTAAAAGCCTGGTATAATTTCCATTTATCTCCCTTCCAAGTAACAGTCACCACCTGGTACATTTTGAGGATCGGTAATCTCAACCTAAAGCTTCATGTGCCACAATTTGCATCCTGGCTGGGGGCATGCTTGTTCCCAAAATGGGCCCCTAGAATAGCAGCTATAAGTAGGGGCCCAAAACTCCAAATATAGTGGTTATATGTCGTTATAACTATGACCTCAGTATCTAATCCATCTATTTTGCCCATTTGTAGGGGTTGTAACATATATTCAAAACGATTATATATAGGGGCCCAGTTTTTAAATCCAATTGATAATGCTGGAAAACCCGTGTGCTTTTCACCATGAAAAACCGATGATCTCCTGATTCTTATCTGGATGCCACTTCAAAGCCGCTCGACGATACCTTCGAAACGAAAGTTGAAGAAGAACGATGGGAAGTCAGTTGACGTTTTCTTACAACTCACCTAACTCCACTAAGATCAAGGTATCTTTGTATGTTTACCATTGGCCCCAAAAACCTACCTTCTTAGAGGTTTTTATGGTGAATAACCGGGTTTTTAGGTTGCCAAAACCCCTCTATCTACTTAACCTACATCTGCCAGTAAAACATAAAAATATGACACACCTAGACACATTTTAAAAAACGCTCGAGAAAGAGGGCAAAATAAAAATGCGCTCGAGTTGAAGAAAAGTGTAACAAGTACATATTTTTCTGTACCACTGGAATGTCCAGGTAAATGTATATAAATCTACCATACATTGATCTGGCCAAATTATACTATTTCACCAACCCAGATTTCCCTGAAATAAGAAAATTTCCCTTACTCAACCACCATTTGCTGTGAGGTCGTTTGAGGTCGCTATAATTTGACCAGATTGATCCCATGGGAACTTTATATAGCCCTATTTCCAATGTCTTGATTGTTGGGCACATTTGGCACTCAATGTTGGATATGAATCAAAGTTTCAAACCACCGAGCAAATCTGTCACAAGGCGCGCCTCCACTGGTTTTATGGCAGGGACTCGAATAGTGGTTTGGATTCTTCGATGTGTCTGCTTTGAAAGGACTTTTTTCACATTTTAGTCGCCCAAGAAATAATAGATCAACTTGGATTTTGGAAAAAGTACGACTTGTTCCCCAAATGGTGGTTTCATGGTAATAAACCATGGTAGAAAGTAAGCAAAACATCATTGATTTTTATGCCTTACAACGATGGTGCAGGGTTGAAAGGTAATGACGACTTCTAAGTGATGTCGTCATGGCGAAAGATATAAAAACTGTTTGTGAACGAAGAACTCTTAAAGACCTATACCTAACAATCCAGACCCCTCCCGATCGAATAGGAATTTTCGGGTTCCAATCCCATCCGAAAAGAATAGGAATGGATCGGGGTAATCCCGAAATCTTAGGACATACCTGGCTGGTTGGTGGTTTCAACCCATCTGCAACATATTAGTCAAAATGGGAATCTTCCCCAAATAGGGGTGAAAATAAAAATCTTTGAAACCACCAACTAGCTGGATTCTTATGGTATACCTACCTTAATGATTTGATTACCCGAATCGATCCCAATGGGTTTTGGAACAGAAGAAAAATAGCACCATCACACCAGTACCAGGTGATTCAATCCATGGCCTTTTGAATCCCCGAATTGGAGGTCATTGGACTTAACCCCTTCAAAGGTCACTTGACCATCCCAAAAAGGTCACTTTGAATGACCAGGTACTTTTTGGGAATGATAATGGATGTTGGAAAGATCAATTATTTCAAAGTGAGGTTGCATGAGGTTTTCAATATTTTTCAATAGGTTACCCAAACCATGTGGTTCTTGATGCAGGGCACACCGCAAATCTTCTCTTTTTGGATAGGGGTATTTCACGAAATGCGGCAAATTTCATCTTCAAACCATCCATTTTTTAGAGTTTTTGCTGCTAGTTTTCGGGATTTTGTATTTTACACTCCCAAAGCAAAAGAAGAAAAACCATGGCTATATGCGCATCGTTTTGCTGAGATATAGTCGTGTGCGCCGTTTCCGGGCTTTGGCAGAATCTAGGTCAAGACTCTGCACCGAAAGTCACGGCACCTCGCCAACCCTTGCGCGACGCGCTGAGGCCGCTGAGGGGCAGAACTTCCTGGGGTTGTGCATGGGGCAGCAAAAACATGCCAAAGACCTCGGGGTCGGCAAGGCAAAAAAAAAAAATCCGGGCGGGCCTTGTTGGCAGATGAGCCGACAACTGGATTGGTCCTTTAGAGGTCAATTTTGGTCGATTTTGCTTGAAAACTGCGTGTTTAGGGCGTCGCATTAGTAGCAATGCCCCATCCAGGAAGTTCGTGTGAGAACTCTCGAGCTTGTCGACTAAGTCCCTCACAGCTGTAACAACTTCAACGTTGCTTCGGAAATAGGCTTGTTGTCTAAGCACTCTCGGAGTGCTTAAACCGTATGCTTGTAACTTTGCTGTCTCTTCCAAGGAGTTCCAATCCTCAGAGGAACTTTTTCATCGACCGGAAAGCTGCAAAAAATCGGTCGAGGATGGGAACTTTCCACCCCCTTTTTTGCGACGAACTATGGAAGCCAAGTCACGCTTTTTTGATGTCATCCTGCCGGGCCAAACTTCTGCGTTCACGACAGCAAACCAGGGCTCTTTGTTGAATACCCTACTAAAGGATACTAAAGGTTTAGCGTGGGATTCCCTGTAAAAAATGTAATAATCCTGGTGGTTTACTTAGGGAACTAACATATCCCACCTGGGGAAAGCCGGAAAATCATCGACTCAGAAGTGCCTTGCTGGTAGGGGATCTGTTAGTTCCCAGAAAGGTAGCAACAACCAATGATCCCAGCCACTCATTAGATCACGAAGCAATGGATCACTTGAAACTAGCAGTGTTAAGTTTTCCTTTACAGCATGACGATTACCTTGCCTAACTTCGTAAAGAGTTGACTGAACATGAGAGATCCTCAAATCTATAGGTTTCCTCCTCAAGCTATCCTAAAGTGAATTTCCCCAAATCCCTTTTTTGGCCCCCCCCCAAAAATAAAATCAGACAAACCTTTCCCAATGTACTCGTCAACTTTTCCACCCGCAAGACCCTGATGTCCTGACTCGCTTTCTTGTCAACACCCAAGATGCCATAATAATCTCTTCCCATTGCCTTGCTACACTTGAGCCACGAAAAAAAACCTTATTACTTTCCATTATACTGGTTGGTTAACAGGGATTCTTATAATGGTTTATTATAATCCCCATTAAACTGGGTAGTATAATCCCCTATATATCCAAAACAACCAGGGGCCCTGTTTCATTGCTCTCTTGAAACAAGTCATGCAAAGAGTCGCCGTCGCAGTAAATGTTGGATCGCTGGTGGATTCAGTACAACTGCAACTGGTGAAAATCCTCTGAAAAACTTGGGTATCCCAAAACAGTACACCATCAACCTACCTGGAACTCCAAACAACCAGTTTTTTATGGCTGTTTCAACTGGATGATTCCAAATCATTACATAAAAAATGGGTGTTTCACCAAACATCCATTAAAATATCGTTGTTTAGGGTACCAGGTACACAATATTGTCCGCTGTCTGGAACCCCGGAGAAAATTCAATACAGTTGAGAGATATTTGGAGCGAAGAGATATACGATAAAATTTAACATAGAGACCAAAAATTGCCATATCTATATAAAAGGAGTCAATTTTTGTAAGACCCATCATCTTGGGGTATCCATGTTACTTTTCGGGGGTGTACTTTGACAGCTATGGCTTGCCCCTTCTTACATGAAATCCTGGTTGCTTAAGAACGGGAGTCTCATTTTAAAGGGAGGATTTCAGGTTCCCTTATGATAGAGCAGAATAATTGTACTTTATATATTCAACTGAACAAGCCAACAACCCTATATCCTTCTAAATTGCATCCTTTCTGATTGGGGCTACAATTCTGCTAAAATCAGCATGACCAGGTGCCCTCTTTCTGACTGCTGAAACATGCTCAACATGACCGCATCTGGAATGATCCACACCAATGTAGTATAGCTGAAACAAACTTCCCTCAAAAAGATGAAACATGTGTAAACGTATGTATCTGTATCCATATGTTTGCAAATCTAAACACCATATAATCTATAACATAGCAACATGTAATTTTCATACATAGATAATCGATATATGTATACACACATTCAATGTATTGCGTGTATTTAAAAAACATATGCAACACAATGTAATAAATGTTTAACTCCAGCCGATATTTTTTGTCACTCAAGGTGATCCTCCCTGTCCACCTGCCGCCCAAACACCAAGAGCGAACGGAGTCAATGAGGAAACCCAGGAAGTTCAGTAAAAAGCCATTGGTTTCCCTTAATAAGGCCGGCGGCCAGCTATTAAACCCTTATCCTTAGGGTGGTTCGTTTTGAAACCACCACTGCAGTACTTTCTTGATGGATCTGTTAACCATTACATACTTGGATTCGCCAAAATGTTTGTGTTCTAAGCTAAACTGACTTTGGATAGCAACCAACTGTTTTTTGTGCGTTGTTCCTTTAAAGGATTCCCCCAAAGGCCAAAAGAAAACGGTTGACAAATTTTGAGCTTTGCAAATAGTCATTGAATGTCTTCAAATTCAAATTTAAAAACATCGCCTTCCATGAACTACACGTCCATCAATGATCGGAATTATCTTCCTTAAGAGTTCCATTTCTGGTAAGAAAAGAAGATGGAAATCGAACACAAACAAAAACATGTAGCCCCATATCTTTTTCAAGAAAACATATCCTGGAACGGCTATTTCATCAAAAACACAAGATCTCTTTTTCATTCTTTTTCTATAGAAGTGAGGGGGAAGAACAATTTTCATCCAAGTTTTGCCTAATCTCTATCCCTAAAAAGCGCTGCTTCGAAGTCGAGCCGAAAAACCCGCCGGTTTTTGCTATGCATTGGAGCTCCATCGATTGAAACCGCAGTAGTCATGGAGTCATGGCGATCCAGGGGCCCCTCCTAAAAACTAACATATCCCCTGAAGAATCTATACACCCCAGAAGTTTAACATAGACCCTGAAAAATGGTGGTTGGAAGACTACTTTCCTATTGGGAAAGTAACTTTTCAGGGGCTATGTTAAACTTCGGGGGGTATAAAGTTAGTTCCCCGGAAGGTAGGTTGAGATTAAGCATTAAAATAATAGATGCTTTAAGCAGTATTTAGTAGCTCACTGACTCCATATGTTTCGCATCCATTTATACGCGACTCAAACGAATGGTTGGTTCAGAAGAATTTCTGTTAATGAAACACCTGATGATGAAATGACCTTGATGATGGATCCACCTCATTTAAAGACATCCCCAGAATTCTGAAGGGAATACTGGATGAATAACTGTTGCTTTTATAACAAGGCCTTCTTGTTTAGCTATGGGTAGCTTTTGGCTGCCTCTTTGCCGGCAAAGAATCTGGATATGAAAAGAACCAAATGGAAAACATTTGGAACGCATCACTACACTACCTACATCTGACATTAAAACATGAGTCCTTTTTGTTTATAGTCTGATCAAATGGTTATATATAATGTTGACCCCGGATTAATAAGAGGCTGGCAGGCCACCAGAGTGCAGTTTTTTATTGATTTATGAAATTGAAATATCACAAGTTATCACAAGTTTTCATCATCATATAAAGACATGAAATTTGACTATATATTTTAATGCGTTGTTCCCTGAAGTAAACTTGTTTCATTTGAATCAATTAGCTTTCATTATATAGTAACCTTTCCACAAGCACCCTTCTTTGTACAAGCTTTCATCTTTTCAAATGATTGTTGAAAAGTGATTCTTCTAATGGTCAATTTTA
>DF239822.1:61627-136541 GCA_000507305.1 Breviolum minutum Mf 1.05b.01
TTTAAATTCTTAATTCTCTTGTATTCTGGGTGTTTATGACCTTTTGTCCCATCAAAGGGCTTCCACCGGGAAAGAAACAAGACATTGAACAAATATTACATTAGATAATATCAAATTAGTTTTGAAAACTGCATGAAATTAGCTTTGAAAACTGCACTCTGGTGGCCTTCCGTACTGATTAATAAACCCCATGGCCCATGGTTGTTTAATTCGGGGGGGGGTCCCATTTTAAAGGAGATTTATCACTTTTGGGGGTACCCCCCTTAATAATCACTATAGGGGTTTACTAATCCGGGGTTGACATTACTAGATATCGCCATAAACAGTTTTCTATCATACTAGTCGCGGATATGGCTAGGAAAGAATTTATAAGCTCTTAAGACATAAGATTCTACATAGGTAAATACATATAATATACAATACAAAGCACAAAGCTATTGATGCAACAACGAAACCAACCTGCAAAGCTATCAAAAATGGGAAAGGAACACAACAACCTCATCGCTTCTCCATACTTTGTCATCTCTCATGGTTTGCAGCTTCAATCCATTTCATCTTTTTGGCTGGACGCCATTTTTCACCCCACGCTGATGTCTTTTCTGCCGGTGAATCTCTTGACCGACAAGAGTTTCACCATGTCACTTGTCGCAAGCTACATTAACATTGATTCCCGTCGAACGACGGATGGATGAGCCATGGTGATTTCACTCCGTCTTGCAAGACCTGGAGTTCTTTATGTTGTAAATCCAATATGAAACTCAACTGTCTTGCCGTTTGACTAGGGGTTCCGTTCTAGTGGCAGTTGCCATCACTTTTCTGAGGTACCTCCCTAATTCAACAAACAGGAGTTTATTAATCAATTTAAGTATATGATTCAGGTACTTTTTGTGCTTTCTTCAGACATGTGTTTACACTCTAGTACACAAACGACAGTACTAGGAATCATATTTCAAGTCCATACTGTTGATGGAAGAAATCCGAAACGACCACCTGACATGTCTGAAACCCTGCAAATCATGGGAAATTTACCCATATCAACCGGTGGGGGATTTCAGCCATCAACAGTATCTCATGAATTCATTTGACAACAGTTTTTTTCTTATCTCCTAATATCAAAGGGATCAACAGGCCAACCACCTCATCGATAACTCCTTAAGCCAAAAGCACACAGAACAACCAATCAGGAGATGGATTATGATTCTTTCCGTCACTTTTTATCCAACGCAAAACAACTTACTCAGCCACATGACCCTTAAATAAAAGTTTAAACTTTAATCTTTACTACCTTTAATCCGTAATCCCCCAAAAAAAGCTTGAATTCAAACTAAGCCTGCCTTATATAATGCCTGAGTAAATTATCAGAAAGTTCCCGTTTTTTGTTTCTCCAACCGTTTCACTTAAACCCCATTTTGGCTCAGATCTTCCACCGTCAGAGCCGCCACTTTGAGCTTCTCAACTCCCCACGTCAAAGTGGTCGTTTCCTGGTCAGTTGGGGGATGTTAGGATTGATGCTTACAAGGCGTCTACGATAACAGGAAACTTGGGAATACACATTTTGGGAGGTTGCTTGGCTGCAGTTATTTTTTAGTTATTTGTCTTAATGACTCATACTGATGATGATGATGATGATGATGATGATGATGATGATGATGATGATGATGATGATCATATCAGTCCATACTACCATGACAAACAACAGAAAAGACCAAATCCAATGGTTTGTTTGCTTGAGAGATGCTTTTTCAGCTTCGAACCCAATATACCTGAAGAACCCTGAGACATAAACTACAATCATTCTTCATAAGCTCCAGTTGGCTTCGTCTTGACACAGTTCACAAATGGTGGGTCACGGCCCTGAATTGATGGGTCCAATAGTCAGAGGTTTTTCCTAAGTAGTTTCTGTACCTGACATTTCACGCATTCCCAAACTCTCAACGAATGGTATATTATCTACCTTTACAAAAAAAACCAACCAAATGGAGATAAATATACCATACATTGAGTGTCTGGGATTTGGAAGTGGATGATGAAACATCTACTTCCAACAAAAAAATAATTACAACACCCGCTGATCAAATAGCTTGTGTGGGCATTTGTTTGGAAGGCCGGTTTGGTACCACCGCCTTTTCCACCAAGAAAAAAATGCCCGGGTCTTCCTCACACTTCCCAATCAATTCCCGTGGCGCACTCGGGCATCAATTTCCGCAAGAGTTCCGGCTTGCAGCTACTCATCTCCTTCGAAAGGGGGTGGACAACACCACTACCAGAAACCGAAAGAAAAAAAACACCGAAACCCAGTTACTAAACCATTTTTTATCTAAAATGTTGATGTATCAACTCCCCATACTCCATACCGGTGAATTGTTCTCCTCAACCTTTTTTTTTTCTCAACAGAAAAATAGACACGGACCGGGGCAAACAAGTTGGCACCAAACAAGTTCAAGAACCCTCCAACAAACACCACAAAAGGAATCCATGTGCCGCATGGGATCGATGGGACTGGTATATTTACCGTACATTTAGTGGATTGTTATATATTTTTATGGTAAATTCGTAGATAAATATATGGATCTCCTATGGGAGATTAAAAAACCCACCATCCATGTGTGCGGCTTCACCCCTGGTCCACTTATTCCCCGCGGTTTTCCTGGTCCGTGAAATTGAAGAACTCGGATGCCTGGGGAAACCCCGCCGGCTGAGAGACGCCATGGTATTGGAAGGTTTACTCACCCCATGTTCAATACGTCCATGCTTTACTATATAATATCTTGAGAACCTCAGTTTTATAACATACACACGTTCACCCTTTTCCTTACTGGAAATGCAAATGGAGATACATATGTGTATCATACATTCATACACACACACACCCGAGGTTTAACAGTTTGCCCCTGAAAAATTGCCATCCCAAAAGGAGAGGATTGTCTTCCAACCATCATTTTTAAGGGGTAAACTCGCTGTTATATTAAACTTCCAGTGAGTATTACCCCTAGGATCCATGGTCAAAGTACGTATATCTACCTACATTAAAACCCATAAAAAAAACAAAAAAACATTCATGTCATGTAGGGTAAATATACCATCATTTTTTCAATGGATCCCAAAGGGGTTAAAAAATGGTTCTCTCACCTCTGGGCTTTCGGACGATTCGAACCTTTGGTGGACTTTTCCTCAACTCTGCGAAGAAATCCGTGGCCTCGGCGGACCAGGGGGACAGGTGGGTTCACCAGGGGAACCTGTTTTTGTTTGTCCGATATTTTTGGGCATCAACCCTCCCAAAACAAGGCCTTTTCCAGTAAAAAGAATGGTCATTTGGGTTCCAGGTATAAAAAAATAATATGTGTATATATATATATATACATATATCATATATCATTGTAATGGATGCTTTTCATGTTAAATTCGTGGGACCATATACCATTCCCATTGATCCGATGGGATGCAAAGGATCTACACTCCCGAAAACTCACTGCTGGAAGCCAAAAACTTGTGGTTGAAATTTTGTTTTGCAAGGAGTATTTTCAGGTTCGGGGGTGATCGGGGGTGTATATAACTCAGCACTTAGCCTTCCACATGGAACTTCGTTTGGGGAGTACTAGGGTGTCCATGGAAGTTATTAGCTGGTTAGTAAGTTGGTTTATAATTTATAAACTACTTACGGGATTTACAACCTACTTATATAGGGCTTATAATCCATTTACTAAGTACCAGCAGGACATCGCAGTATATATCTTAGTCGGAAAATGAAGATGTTCCTTTGTATGGAGCTCTTGAACTAAAGAAAAGATTCTGTTGATGATTCCAATGTTGGGATCTCCCAACCTGATTGCTGAAAACTTCAATCCAACTTGAGTCATATCAAATGATATATATATATTTTTTACAACGTTTCATCTTTTTTAGGCCACTTAGTTCTTCTTAAACGGAAGATACAAACCTGGTTGGTGGTTTCAACCCATCCGCAAAAAAAATATTAATCAGATTGGGAACCATGTCCCCAAGGATCGGGGTGAACATGAAAACACATCTTTTAAACCACCACCTATAAGGAAGATACAAAAACTCTCATCTCATCTCTACTTTAAACCCAAAAAAATTCCTTGTATCCTCAATGGATCTCTAAAAAACACCACCAGACTCCAAGGCACCATCGCTTCCATCGGATGTGGCCGGGACTTGGGGTCATATCTCAGGCGTTGGGAAAAGCTTCGGCTTCGGGGTTTTGAACCGTTGAGAAAAAATCCTTTTTGGAAGGAAATGGTGATGTTAAATCCTAGGATTAAACATATGAAACACATTGTTTATCATAAGTCTACCCGCATGGGAAGAGTATGCAAAAGGATATGATTGTTGGTCAAACTCGTTAAGAGCTTGGAGTTGTCGAAGAGTCGAAGAGTCTAGTTTTCTAGCTTCGTTTATTCCATGTTTCAATCTCCAAACTGTGATTGCAGTTTTACATTGCAAAGAACATGGGGGGTCAAACGCACAAAAAGACACGCTGGCTGGAAAATATGCCTTGAAATCTGAAGAATTCTGCGTTTCAGTACATGTCTATGTGTATCCCGAGTGCTCCGAATACCCTGTGAGAAGGTCTTTCACCAAAAACCCACTCCAAAACCACTTGGAGAAGGGATTGGAGCAAAAGGGCATAATAACAATGACAAGTGTATTTCAAAACCCCTTGCAAGGTTTTGAACCATATTAGGTAATATTTACATACTAAGTAATGATAAGCTGGATGCTTGTCCAAGCACATTTCTATATCAGAAAAAAACATGCCCACTAGCAAAGCACATCCCTGCGTCAAGTGATTCAAATCAACTTCTTACCCATGCCGTCCATGTATTGCATATTTACCTACATTTACCATAAAAAATCAACCATTCATGTAGGTAAATATACCATGACCGTGCATGGAATGGGCTACTGTTGATAAAACAAAATCCTTCACTTGGGATGATTCAAACCAATTGTCTCGCGCCAGATTTTGTCCATAAAAAATTGGCATGAATGGTTTTCCAGCAAGTAAACTTCACACACTGGGAGGATCATCCCAGGACTTGTAAGTGGTAATAACCATGGTTAGTAAGTCCTTTAAGTAGGGTTGTTCCCCTTCCAAATGGCCTAAATAGCTTATATAATAAATGGTGCTTACTAGCCACCCACTAACTGGGATGATCCTCCAATCAGGGGATTATAAAACTAGTTGGGATGATGAACCAACTGATTCGAACCAAGAGTTCGTGTGAACGTTGTGTACGCATGGACCCCCAAACAAGTATGATGAACGCTGAATAACATGTGTTTCCAAAATAACACTGATCTTCTCAGTACATGTTTCGCAAATACTTTTACCCATTTTTCTGGGTGCAAGTTACCCTTCTTATCCCTTCTTAGCAAATATCAGGAAAATCAGCCCAGTAGCAGTAGCACATCATAACTTCCAATCAGGTATCACATGATACCGATACCTACCATTTATTTACCCCAGGAATTGCTACCCTTAAAATCACACCACCAAAATAAGTTGCCACCCCGATATTTGTTGGATTGTTGGAGCTCCTTACAGCCCTTACAGAGAAAACATATTAGCATCGCTGCATCACCACTTGCTCCCAAGGTTTGCTTCCCCAAAGTTTGAAACACCCAGTTGCCAAGTTAGGGGTCGATCAACTCCTTAAATATTGGGGATAAACTAATCCCACCGAGGGGAATCCTTATAATGGGTGTATATATAGAAACGTCTACTATAAGGTTGATGAGTTTATCCCTACTCCATAAATAAAAAAAACAACGGGAGTTTAGACCCCCAGCACATATATGAAACCGACCCAAACAATCCACACAAATGTTCGGGGCAAAAAACACCCTCAACAAAAATTATAACATACTATTTTTGCTGCTTGGTGCCCTCAACATGGATCACATTTCCATGATCCCTGCAAAATTGTAGCCCCCTTTCACAATTCAATCACCAATCTCCCAACCAAAATTTCCCATCCAATTGGCTGCAACATCATCGTCAAGAGAGATTCGGCCTGGCTACAAACAAAAATGGAGGGTCCAAAAACCTCAACTTGAAGGACTTCAAAACTAGTTGGGTGGTTAAAGCAACCAACCCATTTGAAACACCTCACACTTCTGGTGACCTGTTTGGATTACTAGTGGAGAAACCTATCATCATCATGAGGTCAAGATCATCTATAGTTGGTGGTTGAACCCATTTTGAATAAATATGCGCAGAGTCACATTAGATCATTTTTGCAGGGATCCGGGTGAACATCTAAAAAATATTTGAAAAAAAAACACCTGGAAAAATCATAAGCTTCCAAACTGCTACATAACGGATCCGTGGTACTTTTTGGTGAATTCCAAAACGGGAAAAAGAAAACATGGGGCAAAAATACGATGAAACCACCTCAGTTTGTGTGAATCTCCTGCTTCTTCATTGCTATGCAAAGAATAGGTGCTGAGGAGGCACATCATTTCACTAGGCAGGCTGTGGAATGAAACACAAACACGGGCCATAACAAAAAACAAACTCAAATTGCCCCCAATCTATAGGAGTGTATCAACTGTGAAGTCCATTTTTTCAGCGGGGATGTATTCATTTACGTAAGTACCTCCCCCAATTTCTTCCAGTGATTTATGCAAAAACCAAAGGCGTTTCATCAAATGATCACAGAATTCCCACAACCCCCCTCACAACATCATAACGAAAATCACATATCAAATATGAAAATATTACGAGTATCACATTGGTATTTTTGTTGACTCCTCAAGACTTAATCGCATGCTTTCACACCAAAAAAAAACGTGTTTGCTTTTTTTTGGCTGAATCACCACCCTCGGAACCCCTTAAAAATCACCCACTTGGATGTCCCAGGAAGTTAGGATCAAGGGTTAGGATCAATGGGCTATTTCACCTACTTATAAATGCGATATCAAGGCTATAACCCACTGATCCTAACCAAGTTCAGTTCTACAAAAATCCCAGCTAGTTTCCCTAAATTTGGATGATGGATGGAGAATTAGCAATCAAAATAGGCCTCGTTGATCCTAACCTTTGATTTTATGATCCTAACTTCCTGGGACATCCAAGCCACACTTACAGCCATCGGCACCTGTCCACTCCATCGCGCACGTAAGACTTTGCTCCACTTCAGTGGTGGCACGTAGGTGAAGACAGCTGGGGCAGGTAGGATGAGGGAGATTTACCGTTAAAAATCAAGCATTCATGTAGGTATAAATATATACCATGTTCCATGGGAATCCTATCTGGGAAATTTGTGATATTAAATCCGTAAGCTTAAAATGTTTCGGCTATTTTTGGGGAGGGATTCCTTTACTTTTCACTAGCTTTTGGGGTGACCAACCGGAGGGAAGGTCGCTATAAATTGCCTAGGAGTTTTATTTTTTGGAGGTTTAAAGGAAAGGATTCATTCAGAAAGATTCGGTCCAAAGTGGATATAGAGAATTTATGATAGACAAATAAAAAAGATTAAAACTGGATATGAATGGTGATACATGATGATAGACGAAATTAGTTAATGAGGATTGGAAGAAATTGCTACTAACTTTGCATTCTTCTGGAACATGTCTGGTATCCTTGGTCCAACAAATCCATGCAAATGATCACTGACAATGAGCTACTTGGATGTCCCGGGACGGAAGTTAACTAAGTTAGGATCAAAGGTTAGGATCAGTGGGTTATAAGTTATAACCTCAATATACCCCATTTATAATATAAGTAGTTTACAAATCATAACCCACTGATCCTAACCTTTGATCCATCCACTTCCGTCCTGGGAAATCCTCCCGGGGTCGGTGGGGTCGTCCTGTAGCGGTTACAGATTGAGGTTCAGTTGAGATCCCACAAGATGCCTGGGACATATATCTACCATAAGAATCACCCCAAATGTTGGTAAATATACCATACCCCTTAGGATCCATGGGACTGAGACTGGTATATTTACCTACATAAATGGCTTAAATCTATGGGTTTTCATGTATAGGTAAATATACCCATGGATCCCATGGGTACATGGATCCTATGGGTACTATCAAAAGAGGGACCTGCCCTTCCAGGAAATCTGGCGAAATCGAACAGGAAGTACCAATGAAATACATGGGGGTTTCCTAAAATGGTGGTACCAAACAACCATGGGTTTTCCTACTAAAAATGATCATTTTGGGGTGTTTTGGGGGTACCACCATTTAAGGAAACATCACACACGCAATTTTCTTTATGTGTCCAGAGGTTTTTAGTCTCCCGTAGCTCCGGGGTTGCAAGCTGTCAAAACTTTACTAACATGGATCAAGGCTCGGGTCCTAGTCCTTAGGTCACCAACCATGCCAAGAGAGCCCAAATCGTGAGCCCTGATTTGCTTTCTGAATTGGGAGTGCAGCTGATCACACGGCTGGCCATGGCATGACCAGCCGCCTGGCGGCTTTTCTGGTGTCTCAATGTTGTGTGTTTTGTAGAATTGCGTCCGCCTCAAGTCTTCTCCTCTACCTGTTGAGAAAAACCCCGACCACGCATCCATTAGGAACATCGCTCAGGCATCTGGACTTTGATCATCAAGGCCGTACCTCCCACGAGCTGTGAATCTCACTATTTTGAAACACCCACATCTGACTTTCATGGTTGATTTTCTGGCCCGCTGGCGCGACATGTTGTCCGATGACTGGAGGGTATTCAACCTTCAAGGGCATTTCCAACTGGACATAGGGTTCACACAGCCACAGCCAACCATAAAGGTCACGTAATTCACTCACAAATCTGGGTAACAAACGTTCGATAGTGGACGGTTGGTGGATGGAATCTGGCACTTAACATACTTAACACATCACGCGTTTTTATGTACCATCAAACCTTTTAACCCACTCTGGACCGGCTTCCCCTTCTCCCAGTGTTTCACAAAAAAAATCTTGTTCCCCCCCACGAACCTGCAGAATCGTAGAACGGATTCATCTGACTAAGTTGTTGATTGCTGGGCGTTCCAAGAATCTGCGGCCGAAACTCGGGTCAACACGAAAAATCACAGATGGAGGTCAATGGTGGGTGATTGGTCTGGTGGGGATGTTGATGATCTATCTCTCATACAAAACCAGTTGGGTGATGTCTATTGCAGATTACCCTCCAAAATACCAACGTAGCAATGGAAAATGGACCCGGAAGAGTAGTCAAATTTTAGATCATCCTTGCAGGAATGAACATAAAAAAACTACCAACTATGGTCACCTTCATCAATTGTTTCTTTCGTAGGTAGTAACTTCAGGTCACCTGTGAAATACAGCTCGAGGGCTGTGAACGAGGACTAGTGAATTTGAAATTGTAACATCAATTCCGGTCTGGGAGTTTAGACCCAAGCACATATGGCACTTCAATACAGAAATATCAGGGTCATTTTTGGAGAAATTCCATCTCCTTTCGAAGTCAGCATCTATCACGTATGCAGTGACTAACATCTAATTTCGGGTCCCAAAAAACGCTGCATTTATTGCCCCCAAAAAACAAAATCTTCAACCTCAAGAACGACCTCTATGAGCTTTAGTAGATTTGAAGAACTTTCATGAGGTTCCGAGCTTTGCGAGGATTTCCTGACCTCCCAAAACACCACTGCACCTGCTCCAACAGCAAAAACAACAAAAATGGTTGATTTCTCAGCAAAGAAGGACACAAAAATCCTTCCTATTTTGGGCAATAAATTAAATTTAAAGGTGGTTTGGGATTCAAAAAACATCTTGATTTCCAATCACATCACCATGGCTGTACATGAAGTATACCTCTTTATATATATATAAATTATATTATATAATATATATATGTATGTGTCACATATGTCCCACTCAAATTTCCCCTAACAAACCCAGTTCTTGGGTCTAACTTTGTTTCAATCAAAAACCACTAGGGGGCCCTCCGACTCCAAGTCTGTACGAAAAAACCCACCAGAAAAAAAACGACTTCGAACCGGTTTTAACCCCTGAAAACTAACATGACTGGCTGGAAAATCGCAATTTTTCAATAGGAAATACATCAACTCAAATGGTGGATGTGTTTATTGTCATGTTAGTTTTCGAAGCGGTAAACCTCCATGATCTTGAACAATTGATCAATGCCATCCTGACCAAAACAAGGTGGCACGAAGAGAACCAGATTAAACGATGCGGGATTTGAAGAATACCCAATTATCCAAGTAGAAGGACTTGGAGACGGTCAAATAGATAGGGTATCACACATGTTTGTATTGAAAACACGATTTTTCAATGTGGATCACTTCTACATCTAAAAGTTTCAAAATTCTGAAATTCTATATGCATCTAAACATTTTTAAAGGACCATCACAAAATGTCCATGGTAGAAATGTTGAACGTAATACTGTTCGTGAAAACTGAAGCCTTACGGGAAACCCAAATCTTTGTGCTGAATCCTAGCCCCAAACCAGTGTCAAAACATGTCAAACCCGGTGCGTCCCTGATGCCGGCCTCTCAGCAAAAACCACCAGAAATTCAAGTGAACAAATCTGCTTGGTGGTTTCAACCCCTTTGAAAAATATTAGTCAAAATGGGAATCTTCCCCAACTAGGGGTGAAAATGAAAAATATTTGAAACCACCACCTAGTTTATTGTTGATGTAACTATTATTGAAAAAAACGGAACAAACTGTAGATAAGCAGTGATGTAGAACGATCATTTACAATGAAATGAGTGTAACTATTTTCTGAAATAATATGCTTGTAATGACCAGTTTGTCAATAGTTTTGTTCCTATTGTTTTTGCCCATGTTTTTATCACTTTATCAACCCGAGAACCTCTCAAAAGATTACACCTGTGCAACTACCACCCCCGGTCCAAAGAAGAATCCCCATCCGCATGCGGTCGTCATCCCAAGTGAGAAAAAAAACTCAAACCCTGGTCCTTGCCAGCAAAAAGTGGTTGGTGGAGCAACATCTCACCCAAGACGCATCCCGCAGCCCACATATCCACCGAAGTGTTACTGCAGCACGGGAGGGTTTTGGTCAGTGAATCGTTCTTCACAGAACGGATTTGTCAGAGTCCAACCGGGGTTCACGGGTTGAACGGGTTGTCCATGAAAAGTCATCATGGATCACCATCTGGCATTGTGGAAAAAATCCTTTCTAGAAATAGTAGAATTCACAAGATATATCACTACCTGACTACCTGACAAGTCTTTTCTGATAGGCTTCAACCCTTACTTTTAGGACCAAGCCCTTTATTGTCGAGTAACTCGAGTATTCATTGATTCGGAGAAATTCAACTTATCAAACTTCTGGCTTTCCAAATTGTCAGGTGATGTATACATGTGAGCAAATATACCAATATTTGAATGTAATGGTGATATCAAAACATTTTTGTTTGTATTTGAATTTTTGAAAAAACAGTATCATCTTCAAAGTTTTGGTTCAAGCATACATTTTGCCTATCTATATAACTTTGAGATTTACGTATCATAGCAAATGTTTGTATTTTTTTAGAAAACCAAAACTTAATCTTGAAACAAACTAATACCGATTTGTTTTTAATTTTCTATGATCTGAAATAAATGATGCATTTTTTCTCCCGTTTTGTTCAATTACCAATTCCCTGAGTCCCACGACTGATCTCTGGTGCTCAAGATGAGCTCAGGAGCTCTGTAAAAGCCTCGTGAAAACAACGTGCTAAAAAGGGGGGGATCTCGGGGGGTCAACTGTTACAGCGAAAATTGGTAAAATTATGGTCTCGTTGGTGGTTGAACCAACCCATTTGAAAAAATATGCTCGTCAAATTGGATCATCTCTCCAAGGATCGGGATGAAAACAAAAAATCTTTGAAACCACAACCCAGTTTATGGTTGTATGGTAGAATGGTCTGCAAACATAAAAAGGCAATGTTGGTAAAAGAAAACATATGGTCAAATGGGATGATCAATAGATGGTACTGTACATGGCTTGCAAATGGTCACTTAAGGAAAGGAATAGTCAACAGGTTTCCGAGGGGCACATAAATGAAGAAAAGTGATATGGATTGATTTGGCACATTTGTTCCAGTATCAGGAGGTAGCTTCAACATCATCCCAAAAACATCCCAGAATGTCAATCCGATCTCCAGTACTCCGCAGGATTTGGGGGGATGTCTGGGCCACCCTGTAAAATCTGTAAAGGTTTCCCTCTGTCAAGGGGCGAGAGCAAACATAGGCTTGCGACACCTGGGCCAAACAAAGCGGCTACTAGGCAGCTGGTATTCTTTCCAACGTTGTATATATTAGCTGGCAGGAATATCCCCATTTCCAATAGGAAAAACATCTTCAATCCAGGTCCATTTTCCACTGCTATGTTAGTTTACAGGAGTGCAAATACAGTGCGTCTCCTGGACGTTACAGCAACGAAACGAAGAGTTTAAGGATAAGAGGTGGCTCATAACCTCGAACAACACCAGTTATAACGTAATACAAACTACACCGGTTCTTGTATGCGGATTGTTAAGAAAAACAAGTGGTTCCCCATTAACGGAAAAAAATAAATAGACCCAGGACATCTCCCGTTTTCTTTATCTTCGATGGCAAAAGTGTCATCATCTTTTTCCAGGCTTCCGTAATGGCAACACTTATATATAAAGGTGATAAAGTCGTCTCACATGAAGCTAGACTTTTTTGGTTCTGTATATGACAAACGTCCTGTAACTAATGGGATAAGAAAAACAACCTCAATTTCTAGCAACATTTCTTCCATATCATGTCTCAAAACCCTTCTCAGATTATGTTTTCTGAGTCAATATTAAGATAGCATGATAGCAACAAACAACTAAGACCTACTAAGACCTCCATGCTGCAAAGCGGACAAACAAGATCATTGATGTCATGATTTAATGGAAACAAACTGAATTTGAGAGCCCAACTCCTTGCACAATAAGTCTTTTTTACAAGCATCACTTCTCGCGATATCGGTGAAGTTGGATAAGGTTCTGATAGATTTTCAAGATTGTGGCATGAACACTATGCATGTTGTCATGCTTTGTATAATGATAGTATGACCCTATAAGAGTCCATTTGTATGTCCTAAGAAAGGGATTATCCCGATCCATTCCTATTCTTTTCGGATGGGATTGGAACCCGAAAAATCCTGATCCATCGGGAGGGGTCTGGGTTCTTAGGGTGAGTTAAAGAACTACAAAGATGCATGGTGATGATAAAATTTCAGGGGTCATTATACTACCAACCCAAACAATGCACTATCATAAGGGAAATCCTTCACAATGACCATACATTTGCACCGTTTGATCCCCAAACATATTGGTAATTCAATGACCCCTGCATTTTGGAGATTCACAATGATCTCCCTCAACTCCAGGTGGAGAGCTGGACTCAACGAGTATCGAGTATCAGAATCCCAAAGTTCCCAAAGTGACAAGGTCGTTCATATTGGTTTTCTCTATCCGTAACTTCTGTTTGATGGTTCAGAAATCCGGCTAACCAGTTGAGGTTGGTAGTTGAAATCCCACTATTTACAAGGTTGTTATACATCCAAACGGTGGTTGGGAATAGGATTTCTGAACCATCAACAGTATGTTAGTTCCCTGAAGGGTAATTGCTATGCTCTCCATGCATTTGAATATATAGTTACCTTTACGCATTTACCATACAGATTCGAGGCATTCATGACCACTTCCCATTGTAATCTATATAACCCCCTGAGGTCTATGGGGAAATCTCCAAGGTTATGCGGCACGTATGATTCGACCTACGATTTCTTCACACATAGAATCATAGCATTCATCCGAACAACCCCACCCAAATATTGATCACTACAAGGTTCCAAGGGAAGATGTCTTTTCTCAACCCAAAAGACTGGATTTTGTTTAAAACATTTTTCAACTATCATCAGGGGGTTCTATATCTTAAGTCTAGTTGGGGTGTGTTAACAAGATAAGATTCAATGGGTGATTTGCTATGGTTGGCTCTCACTCACTAAACCAAAAAAACCATCCAAATCCTAAGATTAAGACTTTCAACTTTTTTCTTACTGAACTGTACCACTCATCCCTAAATGATTTTCTGGTTGGTGGTTGAACCAACCCAGTTGAAAAAATATGCTCGTCAAATTGGATCATCTCCCCAGGAAAGGTTAAAATACAAGTGCTTGAAACCACCACCAAGAATAAGTGAGCAATGAAAAAACCCTGGTTGTTTAGGTTTATGTAGGAGATTATACTACCCAGTTTTATAGGGATTATAATAAACCATTATGATACACAGTTATTTTAGTCCAATTTCGGCTTTTCAAAAGGCAGACTCGTGAGATTCATCAGCTACACACGGTTGGCACCTCATTGGTGTTGACCCACTTGGCAGTGCCAAAGTCGCAAACCTTCAGGGAAACGTTGAGATGACGATGACTTCTGGGTAAAAAGTTTGCGCAGTTTTCTGGATTTTGGGTTCAATCTGAAACTGGTTGGCGGTTTCAACCCATTTGCAAAAT
Source organism: Breviolum minutum Mf 1.05b.01 (assembly GCA_000507305.1). NCBI lineage: Eukaryota > Dinophyceae > Suessiales > Symbiodiniaceae > Breviolum > Breviolum minutum. Next base: position 76,105 of record DF239822.1, read on the forward strand.
ATTACTGTATATAGTCAAACTGGATCGTTTCCCCAAGTAGGGGTGAAAATCAAAATATTTGAAACCACCACAGAGGAAATCTTGCTTACATGAAAACACCATGGGGATGTATAGAAAACACAACATATCCAAAATGTTGGGGATTTGAATTAGAAACAGAAACATGATAAATTAATACAAATTACTACTCTCCTTCAATCACATGTATATCATGCATTTTCATCCAATCTTTTGTAAAGTACTACACAAAAGTTACAATTTCAAAAACAAACAAACAACAAACACATTTTTTTTCAACACCAAAACTCCAGGTCACCAAACCGGTCACATTTTTTGTTTGGAAACACCCCCCGCGATGTCGTGGAAAATCGGCCTTCAAACAATAGCTCTGCGGATCCACTAACAAATTGGCCGGTTTGATATCCCGATGTACCTGCGAATGAGACCCTCCCACGGGGGTTACTGTGGGGTTAGGTGGGTTTTGATGGGTTTTTCTGTTATGTATATATATATATGTATGTTATATATATATATATACACATTGGTTTAACAAACAAAAATGGCAGGAAACGAATATATTATTCCAATCTTTGTTGTTGTTTGCGATGTTTTTTTTTGAACTATGTTGAAGTGCTGGAACGTCATGGAACATTATGGAACTCAATGGCAGCTTTCCACACGGATTTTTCCTGCCTCCATTGGTTCATGTTTTTTTTATTCGATGGATGTCCCTCTGAGTACATCAATAGAAAGGTTGAAGATATCACCATTTCAACAACCTGGAAGTCATGTTGAAAAAACACCACAAAGGTGCTTATTTCAAGCTGAGGCACACCATGACGTCCCAAGAGATCACCAAAAATGAGCGTCCCCGTTGAGGGGGAGGAAGGTTTAGAAGCGCTGAACACCAACTAACCAGTTGGAGTAGATCAAAAAGATTGGTAAAACAACCAACCTACTTGTAGTGAATCAAGGTGACCTTTTTGGGATGGTGTGTTCATGTGACCCCTTCAAAGGTTGTTTGTGACCACCAACTAGGGATCAAAAAGGTCACTTTGAATCACCGGGGAAGATTTTAACCAACATAAAGCAATTACAAGTATACCTTTTGTCCATCAAGAATAACTTGATTCAAAAAGTGGCTCATGGTCCCATGGTTGCACCCATGTCTTGATCTCAATATGTATTTCTGTCTATGTTTTTTTGTCATATCCTAGCAGGGCAAGAATACCAGCATTCGCTGTTGGCAGGTTCATCCCATTCACATCCCCTTTTTTGCCTTTTGGGATCTGGGAATCTGGCGACTTCTCAACTCAGAATGTGACATATACGTATTTACATATATATATATATTGATATATATACCCACCTTGAAACAAAACAGCAATTTTGCACCCGAAAATGGAGGGTTTTAATTCTTAATGCTAATTTCCTTGTGAGATCACCTATTTTCAGAGGCTATCTTAATTTTAGGGAGTCCCTACATGATAAATTTGTAAATAAATTCCAAAATACAAAGATGCAGTGCAACACCATATGCTTGCTCTTCAAAGATATTTTTTCCAACAAATTCTTCACCAGAAAAAAACTCACCCATCTTTCACGTCACTTGGCCCGGCCCGGCGCGAAGGCGCACGATTCCTTCTCGATACAAACTACCGAGGCCCCGGAGGAGTTGGTACATGTAGATTCCTGAGCCAGAAATTCTGGGGGGTTTGCCGTTTAATCACTTGAAGGTATACCCTAAAACACTTGGAGAAACCCGGGACATCACCAAGGGTCAATTTTTAGGGTTGATTTTCTCATGTAACTTTCGGTGATTCTGGTGGACCTGGGATTCTGTTACGTTCCGATTGGTGCCAAATCAATGCGTGCGACATCGAAAGTACCCTTGGACACCTGCAACTAAACAAATCATCGCCCCTGAAAATGAATGGTTGGAGTTGGTTCAGATGAAATTGCGGATTTGCTCATTTTCAGGGGCGATGTCATGTTAAAACTTCGTGGGTGCAGTTGATTCAGAAAAGACCTCCTCCCACAACCAACCAGTTTTTGAGGGCTGGATTGGAAACTCTTTCCGTTTTCTCAGGGTTTTCTCGCGAACTGTCACCCTATAGCACTTTTGATATCTTTTGAGTCAATGATGTTCCGGCTTTCCCAAGGTTGGGGGAAAGGTTTACAATCCCAATTTTTTATCAACCAACTTGAAGTGTTGTCATTTTGAGGGAATCGGCGGGAACCAGCTGTATGTAAATCTTGGATGTATATCTTATCATTTATCAAACAATTATATACAGCCCCGAACACTAAAAATCTTCCCCATTTTCAATATTCCGGAAATACTTCAACTCAAATGGTGGAAAATCTCCAGCCAGCCATGAACAAAACACCTCTTGGGCCTCCCCAAATCTGGGCTCTCGACGAACAAAGTTGAAATCCATCTCTGTACCCTCCAGGAGGAGCAGAAAATCGCAAGGGGGGCGATTTTCTGTCAATCAAAACACCTTTGTCAAATTTTGTCAAATTGAATGTTTGAGGCGTCATGACATCAAATCAACATCCAACAACCAACAAGTCAACTATAAACAGTTCGCCCCTGAAAATGGGCCGAAACCCATAATGAAACTAATATTCCAACCATATCCAACCATCCATTTTCAGGTGCTATGTTGGGAAACCAGGGGGTGCGGAATTTTCCTGTACTTGGAGGATCATCCCAGGACTAGTACGTGGTTAATAACCATGGTGATCGTAATTCCCCTAAGGCATCCTAAAAAAGTAGATGCGCTCGAAGGATTTGCTCCGCAATGAAAAAATCAGCCTGTTCCACTACAGGAAAAAACAATTAGCAAAAAGGATTGGTTTTCCAGGCTGCTATGTTAGTACACTAATGTGTAGATAGAATATCCACTCAACATCTTAGTATCTATTTGTAAACAAGAAGTTAGGACTAGCTTTAGTACACTCATCGACTATTTACATTGGTGTATTTACAATGGCTGAATCTTTTATTCAATACAACATTAATCCACTCCAGGATAAGCATGGTCATCATGATTGAATCACCCTGGAACTCTTTGAAAAGGAGAAGAGCTTACAATTAAGCAGTTCCCCTCTTTCGTTGGTCAGTCACCCAACGTCAAAATGACGCTTCCAGAATATTGGCGCATGATGATCCTCCAGAATTGAAATGATTACGAGGCATCCTGCCTGTTGCCGATGATGCTTGATGATCCGTCCCAGTGTGTCCTGTCGGACAAGGTGACAAATACCCCACCCCAAGGCCCCTACACCAAGTATGCTTTGGTGAAACCACGCATCCAAACAAAAGCTCGAGTACTCTTCCCATCTCTCCAAAATATGGCCATGCACAGCACATCATTGTTTTTTAAAGTCAACAAAACCCTAAACCGAAGGGCGTAAAAGCAACACCAAATTTCCAGCGAATTAAGCTCTCAACATCTAAATCTAAATACTGGAATGCCGCAATCCATCGTTGCATCGTTGATCCAAGTCGGGAGCACCACAAATTTGGGTTCACGAACAGCGTTGTAGATTTGGCCCTGAATCAAGCCGCCAAACCCTGGAAACCAATTTTAGATCCGGCTTGGTACCATCTTTGGCGGAGTGTATCCGAAAATGTATAGGGGACAAATCTGCAACCTTGACAAACAACACCATCAAAAATCCACCGAGTGAGGATTAGATGGATTAGGCTTCATGGGCAGACTTCAATAAGTAATTCCTTTAAGCTGAAGTTCATCAGACTTAAGGGTATCTGGAAAACACAGCCGTTGAGGGGCTTCATTTCCATCAACTTGAAACCCTTAAAACCAAGTATTTGTCCACATGGGCTGATGCCATTCACCCAGATCCTACCGTTTCCAACCCACCTCGATGTATTCGAGTACAAAATTCAGGGTTCGCGCCTGGGCCCAATAAGGCAAGCTTGGTTTTCCAAAAAAAGTGGGGGAACTCAACTTCAATCCACCCCGAAAAATACCTGAAACTGACAGCAAGTTCGCCGCACAAAAAATCAATGGTTGGTTCAAATTGACATTTTCCTTTTGGGGTGTTTAGACCTATTCTTCAGGAGCTAGTTCTGTCAGGTTTCAGGGAGGTATAACGAGTATAACGAATGGAAAACCCTGGAAAAGTTGGGATCAGTTTAAAAAATGAAAGGCATCATTTGATCCAGTCCATAGGATTTTGTCAAGGGATAATGTTCGTTTCTTTTTGGGGGAGTAACACATGTATTGTAAAAACAAAACGTCAGCATGGTGTCGTTACAAGTTGTGAAAAAAGCTTCGCTTTTGGAGAAGTTGTATGATTAGCTTTCTCGAAGCCAATAGTTTAAAGGAAAAAACTGCCAACATGATGTTGGAAGCATACTTCTATACCGCTTTTCATGGCACCACTTGAAAGGGTGTTGGATACTTTTGATTTAGGGAGAATAGAGATTCAAATAACATGGCAGGACATGAGATTGTGGATTCATTTTTCCCATGGAACTCGACATTTGCGCCCTATAAATCTATAATGACCCATTGAAAGGAGCCTGCCTACCTTATCCTTAAATCATCAACGTACATTGGTGATGAGAGCACCTGAAGTACCAGTGCTATCCGATCTACCGCATTAACCGGGTATTTTCACAGGGTCACAGCCATTATCAAAGCCACCTTCAACCATTTCAACCGCTATAACCGGATCCTTCAATATCACATCTACTACCATCCGAATTCCGAATCTTCCCGTTTTGCGAGACTTCCTTCAGCTCACCTCCACCCAACCACAAGTCCCGGATGGTCCCGTTCCACCTCTGGATCGGTTCCTTCAAAAGCTCCCAGCAAGCTCACCACCTCGATGATGGAGTTTGACGGTTGTTTCCAACGGATGGCGTAGGGGAGTAGGAAACCTCCCGTGGAAACCGTGAAACATCAAGGGACCTGATTTTGCAACAGGGTATGTTTCGTTTCCATGTGTGGAAGCCAACAAAACCCATGGCTTTCGAAGGAACGTGCAATGGAAGCAAAATGCTGCAAACTTCGGTTTCTACTGGTGTTTGGGCTTTCATTTGCTGCTGTTGGATGCTTGGATGAAAAAGTTTCAAACATCTTCTCCCAAAATGAATGGTTAAAAACATGGTGAGTTTTCCTTGGTAAAATTCCGTAAACAAATTCACCTTCACCAAAACTAAACGAATCCAAGGATGTTGTTATGACATGTTTTTTTTTAACACCCAACAAACGGGGCAAACGAGTGCCGAAACAACAAATGCTGAAGTTTCATGGAGATGACTTGACATAAAAAAACTCCCAAAGCACTTCCCAATCACAAAGTTCAGCCATGAAATACAATGAGTTTTTCCTTGCTAAGGATCATTGGACCCACCAGTGGAAGGGTTTGAACCTGTATAGAAGGGGTAGGGTCCTCAAAATAGCCAGTCTTGAGGGGTCAGGATACTTAGGGGTCGTCATAAGGATGTTTCATGCAGTTGGATTTACAACGACTTCAGGTGCTGATAGTGATAACGGCTGGATACCCAAAATGATGGGCCTTGGAAAAGGCAAACTCCCTTTATATAAAAACATGGCTATTTTGGGTATCTATGTTAGATTTCTGAGGTGTAATTACTTTAGATTCTGCCAGCCAGCCATATCATTATCTTCCCCGATAACTGATGCCATCAAAAGAGCCCATCACATTCCGGAAACAACAGTATGCACCCCCCAAACATCCCCAAACTTCAAGATTAAAAACAAACAAACTTAGCAAATGTCCGTCAAAACAAAAAATGAAACAAAGACAACCTCCACGCATTCTGTGCCAGTTCTTCTAGTATGTGGTTGAACCGACCGATCTGAAAGATATGCTCGTCAAATTTGGATCATTTCCCCAGGGATCTGGGTAAAAACAAATAATATTTGAGTTGCCACCACCTAAATCATGGGCTGAAATTGCTTCACATAAATGACCCGAACCAACTAAGCCGCCAAGAAGATCAGTCTCCCAGCCATGCAGCCGGGTGTATTCATCCAAGCTCCTGGGTTGCCCGACATTGGGATTCCCACTGAGTCGCCGTAGTACTTCCATCTGACGTCGGATGGTTCCGGAGGGTGGATTCCTTTGGATGTCAATGGGTATTCCACCCTCGAGTCATTGAACCGCCATGGAACTGGAACCCAAAGTCATTGAGATGGATGATTCAGATGATTTTCCGGATTTCAATTCGGTGATTTTTAGAAAATGTTCAGTTTGCGGAGGGTAAATGGGGTCAAGGCTCTTGAGAGAAAGCCACATGGTGTCCCAATTTTTGAACCAAATGCTTTTACCCTGGGATCCATGCGTGGTATATTTACCTACATGATTGGCTTAAATCTATGGTTTTCATGTAGGTAAATATACCATTTTCCCATGGGAATCCGTCATGGGATATCCCGATTTTTTGATAGCCTTATTGACTTGGATGTGGTTTTTGGATGGAGAGGCGTACCTGGAAAAAGTTACGTCACGTCCTTTTCTACCCCAAATTTCCTCAAATTTCCTCTCATGGCCAGCGGCTAGAAATTTGATAAAACACTCTTCATCTTCCAGGGAAATGTTTGAGGAAATTTTAGTGTAGCACATCTTCTAGATTGGCCAATTTTTTTTTTAGGGAATATCTATATACCAACAGTTGGCCTTATATCTGGCTGACATTTTGTCGTAAATTCTATCCGATGGGCCAATACTGTTCAGATCCAGTCCGAAGAGCAAACGCCAATATTGGATGTTTTTAATCATGGCCAGTCAACCTACCCCTGTGTAAGTTACCCCCTTGACAAATAAGGCCTTAATAAGGGGTTATTAACCATAGTTGTTCCCTTCTTTCGGCCTTATTAAACCCTTTAGTGGGGGGATAGGTTGACAAACCATGATTTAAACAACAAAGACCTGATGTGGAGATGTGGAAATTTCAACCACCCATCCTCGGTTGTAGGATTGGACCACCAACCGTAAACAGCAACAGGTTTGATCAACCAACCATCTTCATAAATTCAATGATTGGCCTCTCTTCCTGCACCGCTTGAAGCTACCTCAGTGACTGGGGGTAGTGGGAGCAGTTTGGTAGCACATAGTGGGTATTTTGCTTGATTCACAATAACAGAGGTATCTTTCGGAGTTAGCATTGCTGGGTCCACTTCTGAAAATTCTTTATTCACAGCAGCTGAACTGTTCTTGGCATTCCTTGGAAGGGTTTCACATTATTTTTCAAGCACACCAAAGAGGTCTCCTTGAAAATCCTTCAAGTTTGAGTCATAGCCATAAAAGCATTGGGGTTGTTGACCCTCCCAGTGCTAGTCATGTTTATAGGAATTCCCTACTAAACATGTAATAATCCTGGTGTTTACTGTTCCTGGGAATGGGGATAACAGAATATATACAAGCACCTCACTGTCCCGGATACCCCCCAAAGTCAGACAAAATTGTACCTGCCATTAGACATCTTTGTCACATTTCTATGCCTTTTTTTTTACCTTGCTGCTTTGGTCTGTGAAAAACTGCCGTAATTTCTCTCACTGCATCGTGCGGTCGGGCCTGCAGAAACTTTGCATCAAACAAATGAATGCAAACTGTCTTGGCTCTGTCACTGAACTCATAGCCGGAAAGTTTCGACAAAATGTACTGCAAGCATGTGAACTCATCTCATTGAAAGAGGTGCTGTTGTTTTTCAATCATGTCCAGCATACGCGGGTTCTTTTTTTGTTTATAAAAAGCCGTGTGGGTCGGTGCATCAACTTGTTTCATTCGGTCTTGTTCTTCTCGATGTCCTTCTGCTTGTTGGCTTTTTTGAGGGCTTTCTCTTTTTCTGTTGTTTGCATCTGCCCAGGTCCAAATGAACGATGTTGAGTTCGAATTGTAAAGCGTCGATCCTTTCGTGCAAGTGGCAAATTTCCTCATGGATGTCGTCAAGAGGTTGTCAACGGCAAGATGTGTTGCTCGATTGCTTCGACTTTCTGGCAAGCTTTTACGAGGAAACGCCATAGCATTGCCATGCTGCCATAGATGCCTCCGACGTTTTCCCACAATGCCAGGAGGAAGTAAAATGCCCAGTTATAACGCAACAAAAACATGGCCACTGTGCTTTGAGTCGGGATTGGGCCGAAATGTTTCTAACATGGTATAGCCTCGAAGAATCTTTTTTATCTTAAACTGCTTCTATGTCATCGTGACTTGACTCACACTAACCAATACCAGCGCGCTTGGACAGCTGAGCTTCAGACTGTTCAAAAAAAACTTCTTGACAACTGGGGGTGGCTTCCCCGCTAAGACTGTAGGCAGGGCGCGGCAGGTACACTGTCCCCAGGGTTGGGATCGCAAGGCCACGCCCCTCCAGCACTTCAAACCTCCGCGACCGTTTTACTGGGACGTGACCCCGCATCAGGCTGGCAAGGACCTGGGGCAAGCGAGGAGACTTCCTCGTCAAGCCCCGTGCGGTCCACACCGCCTTTGTGAGCGCATCCACCAGAGCACCATCCACCTGTGCACATAAGTGAAAACGATGTTTTCTGGTTGTCACTTGCTGCTCACAATTCAAAATTCCATTTTGGACTTAAATCTCCTGGCGCAATGTTGCACTATTGGTATTGAAGGTGTTGAGCTAAGAAGGCACATGTATATATGTAAGTATGTATGTAAGTAAGTATGTATGTATGTACGTAGGTATGTATGTAGGTATGTATGTACGTAGGTATGTATGTATGTATGTATGTATGTATGTATGTATATCTGACACATACACACAATTGACCTTCGTTCTACATTTTGCGCAATTCTTCTCAAAGAAAGACAAGCTGTTGACTTCAACCCCCCAGTTAAAATCTCTTCATCCAGGCACATTTTCTTTTTGCGACCAAGTAAAGTCTCTGGGAAGTGCCCATCTACAGGGTCAAAACTACATCAAGTCATTCGTTTGCCAGCTCTCGTAACGTGTGCCAGCTTTAGCGCCACTGCAAAGAGGGAAAGCCTCCAACACCCCAACCCCGAGAAGCATACCAAACATGGAGAACTTTAGACATGAAGCCAGGCATGCCCTACCAGCTTGGTTTCATGGATTCCAGACATCCCAAAACAAGACCAAAGACCAAGAAGAGCCAAAGGTCATGCGGCCCCTTATGGATTTCACAAGGCAGGTTGCAGTTGCTTTAGGGTTTTTTGAATGCAGCCAGACAGCATGCTTATGAAAAAAAAATGAGCTTCCCTTCGAAGAGTTGAAGAGTGTTACAATTTGAAAGTAGAAAGTTGTCCTCACTTGAGCCCTTTTGCAGGTGATGATGGATGCTTTGCTTTTGGTCTTGGAGGCGTGAACCTTACAGACATATGAACCTTACAGACTTGCAGTCCGGTCTTCAACATCCATATTTCTCATCATCATCACAAAGGTCTTGAAAATGCTGACAAGTGACAAGGAGGCACTTGATTGCGGGCATGCAATCAATCAATTGAACAAGCAAGCAAGGAATTGATCGATCCATCAGCACATCAAGCAACAAGAAATCAAGCATTCAACGACTTAATTCCATGAGAATCCAACACATGTGCGGTGACAAAACCAATAAAAAGGATAAGTGCAAGATAGCTAAAAACAAGTCTCTTCCAAATGGTGATTGACTATTGTAAAAAAATACATTTGCGTAAAGAGATGCAAAGGGCATCCTTCCAGAATTGGAGCAAAATTATATGTACTGTACTCCTTTACGATGTCTACAGTAGACTTTTTCCAATTCCTGAAATGCTCTGAGAACTTTTTTTCCAACTTCTCATTTTATGTATTCCAGGATGGTTATTTTGCGTGCTGCGTACGTTCAACCCCACTATGTTAGGTTGCATCTTCTGGGAGCCTTACTTCAATAACGAATAAGGCTATTAACGTTAATCAACGTTTATTATTGTTATACAAGGTATTAATTCCATAGGGTATTGTGTGGGGTAAATATGAAAATGGTGGTATTGGATTCTAGGACATCAGACGTCCTATCTCCCATCCATTCTCCCATCCGATCCCTTTCAGCTAATTATCTGGCAACTACCTACAATGACTTGTCTCGTTCTCACTACTGACTACTTGGAGGATCATCCCAGTTCGGAAGTAGTTTATAACCATGGTTAGTAAGTCCCCTAAGTAGGGTTAGTCCAGTTAAAAATGGCTTGTAACCCACTTAACTAACCACTTACTAACTGGGATGATCCTCCAAGTATCACCTACTGGTAACATGTCCCAGGCATCCCAAACTGTTTTGATGGCAACCGTCTTGCGCGAACGCACTTCGATCGCCTGGAGTTGGACAATGGTCCACAATCAAGGTATAGATAACTGGTGCCCCTTGACATGCTTCAAATCAAAAATACATCTCAGAAATTAATTACGTACACATAATGTACAAATCACCAAATCCTATATGTGATATCAACCATTATAACGATTTCATATCTAGCTCTAAATATCCATGCAAATTCAAAGTGTCTACCTTTTTGAATGTTCAAGATACGTCAACGATCTGAAAATGCCCTTTGCCCTTTTTTGCGGAACAAAACTCAGCAAAAGATGTCCAACAAGTTGGATATTCTGATCCTCCTCCCATATAAAATAAAATGAAACAACGGCAGTATTTGAAAATCTTGAAACCACCTGGAGGTTGGTTGTGAAACTGAAAGGCCTAAAAAAGCACAGAAAGATCTTCAGATGATTGGTGGCTTGGTTTTTGATTTGCTCCCCAACTAGTTGTTATTTACAAGTCTCGATAAAATCTTAAAACATTCAACAGGTATTCATCCGAAAATCAACATGGAACTCCAAAAAATGGAGGTATGTTCCTTTTCGATTTCAAGGTTCCAGCCGTTCGTTTTCAGGGGAGTAAGCTGTTCAGCAACAAGTGGCTGGTGCGAACCAAACTGAAACCAATTTCTCATAGGGAGGATTGGCCATCCATTTGCTGACTGCTCAACACAATCAGCACCAGCCAAAAAATTAATTCTATCCGTTTTTATCTTACATCACCTGAAACCACTGACATCTTTACCTCAACATCATCTCGTTGGTGGTTGAACCAACCCATCTGAAAACATATTAATTAGTCAAATTGGATCATTTCCCCAAGTAAGGGATGAACATGAAACCACCATCCAGTCATCCCCTCACTTGACCTTGCAAACTGTACCAAAGGAACCTCTACCCAACACACACCTCAAGGCCAGCAGGTTTCAAGGGCTCGCGGGTTTCATGGGATCTGTTTTCGGGGATATTGTTTGACTCCAAACCCATGGGTGCCTAGATTCGCTTCCCTAAAACATCCAGGCGCAAACCGAAACTGAGGTGAAAGGGGTCCAAATGACATCTTCTCAGGAGGAAACATGGAAACGGTTCCCTTAAGTCTTCGCTACCTGAAATAGACTGTCCAGGTCGTCATTTCTATTCAAGCTGTCATTTCTTTTTTAATTCGGCAGAAAGTTGGTCAGGTTTGTCGGAAATTCCCAAGGTGATCCCGCCACCCAAAAAAGTATAGAATCTGGAATTGGGGCAACCCCCAAATTGGGGAACCCCAACTGAACAAATCAACAAAAAACGGCAAATACATGCAAATACTATCAGCAATGTGATGTTACTCCTGTCCTTTTGTTTGTGGAGATAAAACCTTGTAGACCTTCCAATGATTCAATGTGGAGACTATTGCAAAGGCCATGAAGTTCTTCAACATGCAAGCTAAAACAACTTCCAACTCTCAGAAAAATCATTCCACGATAAACTTGTACATCTCGTAAATTGAAACAGTAATTGTTTTTTTTGAAATTAGTATGGCTACAATCCTACTGTTGATGGAAGAATTCCTGCACCACCTGGGATGGTATAAAACCCTGTAAATAGTGCGATAAACTACCTAATAACCAATGCAGGATTTCTTCCATCAACAGCGGGGATTCAAGGGGTACATCTCACTTCCAAGATTACTGTTGGTTGATCCGAATGATTTTTTTTTGAGATTCGATGCCAAGAGAACACATGTGAAAGTCTCATTAAAAGATCGAAGCAATTTGGTGTTCAAATTTGCTTGTGGCTTAGTGGATGACTAGTGACAGCCAATAGAACTAAACTAATTTGACCCACACTTGGGTGGTAAGCCATTTCTACCCAGCAAATCTCTGAAAGAACCTGACTGAAATTCTACACACAGCTACTGAAGTCCATATATTTTGAGCTATGGGAATCAGAATTCTTACATCCTCCACATTTTTGCTCGTCATTTTGTTGAAATCCCAAAACTCATGGTTTTGGGAAACATTTCCTACAACATTATGGCAAAGCTCTAGACTTTTTGTGGCATTGTTGCACCAAGATATTTTCACCAACTTAAAATCATCCGAAAACAACAACACACACACACCATACTCCAGATGCAACGTTCGACTTCACTGGGGGTAGAGAAGCCACCTCCCAAGGATCAATCGGTGCAGAGTTATATTTAGTTTTTAGATGGCTTGAGCCTGGCTCCTTAGATCCCTCGATACTGTTGTGATGGTTCAGAACTCCAGCGTAAAAACCAGTTGAGGCTAGTAGTTGAAATCCCCATTATTTACAAGGTTTTAGCACCATCCAACCGGTGGTTGGGAATAGGAATTCTGAAGCATCAACAGTTCATTTCGGAAAAAATGCTGGTACCCTTGGGGCAAAATGGTACTACCCTAGCTCTAGGATTTCCGAAGCCATCAGCGATCAATTTCGCCACGGGAATCCTGGGATCCCAGGCTGTGTTTGATACCGTGGCCCTGATGGTAACTCCTCTCGTGAGGAACTGCCGCTCCCAAGGCTTGAAGCCGCCTGCAGTCTACTCCGACGGACGAAACGACCTGTAGGTTTAGGAACTCACAAGGTTTCTATACTTAGAGGTTCAGGATACTTAGTAACTAGTTATATGTAGGTTTATAACTCTAGCTAGGGGACATATAACCCACTTATAGGGGTTATAACCCTGGTTACTATCCACTTACTAAGTATCCTGAACCTCTAAGTACCCCATAAAATCCTATCATTTTGGTAAAGGAGATGTCATTGGAAAACCCACCCATTTTTTTTGGTGCAAGCTGTAAACCAAAGGGTCGGTATTCCATTTCCCATTTTGGAAGGATCCATGATTTTATGTATGTTATATTTACCTATATTTGCTCGACTTTATGATAAATGTAGGTAAATTTACCGTACATGGATCCTGCGGGTACTTGGATGTGCTGTTGGAAGTTAGGATCAATGGTTAGCAAATGGGAACCCACCTTTCCTTCATTTTTAGGGGGTTACTTTACCCATATTGTGAGGGCGAAAAACAACCTTCATTTTTCATGGGTTGTCGGGGTCCAAAGGTAGTAAATGAGTTATAACCTACTTAATATCTGGGGTAGTATAGTTTGGTTATAACCCATTTACTAACCAGTAATTTATTTCTGACGGGACATCCAAGTATAGGTTTCTATATATCATAGCTGCAAAAAAATACCCCTGGAACCCAAATGACCCTTGTTTTGATTGGAAGTTGGACCTTGTTTTGGAGGCTTCAAATCCCCAAATTACGCGGACAAACTCGCAGTTTCCAGGTCAAAACTGGTAGGCTACCTGTCCTAAAAAGTTAGGATCAATGGTAAGGATCAGTAGGGCTATAACCCATTTATAAATGCTACTTGGTGGTTTCAGCCCATCTGAAAAATATGCTCCTCAAATTCCGTCAAATTCCCTAGGTTCGGGGTGAAAATAAAACATCTTTGAGTTGCCACCACCTAGAATAGGTGGTTACAACCCGTTGATCCTAACCAGTTGCTAACTTCCAAGGGAAATTGTCCAAGTTTTCCGGTTTTCCCAGCAGCAACATGTTGAGGGGGAAGTCTGGAAACTTCGCTTAAACCAGTTCTATTTGTATAATACCCATGACGGATGCATGGGACTGGGATATTTACCTTCATTTATCATAAACAATCAAACAAACAAATGTCTGTATATAGGTAAATATACCATACATGGATCCTATGGGATGGGAATGCTATCTTTACCTCACATTTAGACGTGTTCCTTTTCTTATGGCAAATGTATAGGTGTATATGATTGATCCTATAGCTACTTTCAATGTCCTATTATTAAAAAAGGTTTGATGCATCCCAAGTTTTCTTACTTAAATAGTAGTTCCCACAAAAGATACATCTGAATAAAGAACTGACAAATAATACGTTCCATTGGAAATCCTGCTTAAATAACTATAATTTTGAGGGTTTTTGGTTCACAATCCGGACATAACAATCCAGGATAGGATGTCATCCCCACAATTCCTCTCTCAGTGCTCAATCAACCAGCCTTCCTCGGCTTCGCCGCAGTTCGTGGATGTAAATTTACATCGACAAACATGTGAAAAACCGTGCCTACTTGGAGGATCATCCCAGTTAGTAAGTGGTGAGTTAAGTAGGTTACAAGCCACTTTTTAACTGGACTAAGCCTACTTAGGGGACTTGCTACCCATGGTTATAAAATACTTCCTAACTGGGATAATCCTCCAAGTAGTTGGTGGTGTTTCACCAACCCATGTGAAAAAAATATACGCACAAGTATTTTTTTGGAGCGCATTTCCCCAAGGGGCACAAAGTTCGAAACCACCACCTAGTGCTGAGTTGGGAGCTCCCTTTTGATGAATTTTGTGATCCCTTTTCCGTCTTCTTACAGAGGGAGAAATCCGAAAAAGATCCAATTTCACAAGCCGAAGCACTAGTTTTCTAAAAATCAAAAATCCAACTCTCTTCAACTTGACCTTTTAAAGACCAAACCTTTGGGTTTTTCTCGTTGGTTTGCGGTTGGTAGCATGGAGACACATCCACATGCGTTGAGAATGCCAACCCATGAAGATTGAAATATCTCAAGGGACTGAAGATGTGAACACAATTCCTGAGCCTGAGTTTACTTCAGTGCATCTAATTTTTTTCAGACATTTTTTCAGACATTTTTTCAGACACAACAAATTTTCCAAAGATCTTCAAATTCTTTCAGAATGGTGCACATCCGAAAAAGATCCCATCCGCATCCAATCCATGCCACAGAAAAAACCGGGCCTGCAGGTTTGGATGTAACCTCAATTGGTCGCCCAACAAGCCGCCAAGAAAAAAAAAAAAAAACATTGAAAGGTTGTACTAGCATCATACGGTTGATGGACAAAAGTCCTGCACCACTTAGGTTGCCCGATTTTTCTTGTCTTTTTTTTATCACAGTTTTTTTGGAACTTTTCGGGCACCCCAATTGGTGAAGAATTCTTTTTTCCATCAAATGCTTTGATGTTGTGAACCACTGCTATGAAAGTTTGGTTGGGTAAAGAAGGGATTCACGAGCGATGATGGATTACGACTATTGTTACAGTTGAAGCACTCATTTGTAACGTACGGGTCAAATTGTTTTTTTCCTAAGTAGCGCTGCAGCATGAATATGTATATCTTTATATCACGAAAAATAACAATGATCCCAACTAAGTTCAAGAGGGTGTTTGTTTTCAAAACGTTCACTTGAAATTGGCGTCGAGGTACTTGTTCCACATCATATCGCGGTACATGTCAGTATTGATTGGGTATGTCCCCCTCCCGGAAAACCAGTGATCACCAAGATTATTTCACAAGACTTTCACTTGCCACTGGCATCTTTATAGTATTGGTTTACATATACGCGAAGTCATTCCTCTACCCCTTCAGATCTCTGCCATCCATTTGACCATAGATATAGAGTCTCCCACAACCTCTCCCCCCCAAAAAAAAGGATCCTCTATTTTGAAAGACGACACATTGACACTCCCAAAGTCTATCTTATCAACACGGTTTCGGCCTTGGTTTTATCGGGTTTTGTTTTTTCAATATCCCTGCAAGGTGGGCACCAACCACCTACAAATGGAGTTATATAACTCCTATACGCAGGCTTAAATCCCCAATTACCCATTTATTTTTAGGCCATTTATCAGGTTATGTCACTCCTAACGATCGCAGGGTCCCACATTGTAACCCCGGCAACTTCAAAAAATCATCCAAGCAACTGCGGATGAAGACCAGCTCTTAACCTCTGGAAAAAAAAGGTAAAACAAAAACAGGCGCTGTTGAATTCAAGCAACCCCGAAAAAGAATAATTTGGTAAGTCAACAAAAACACTTTTTTCAGATGGTGGGGTGTATAATCACCTCCAAAATGCGAGGTATTTAGGTTCCATGAAACCATTCTCAGTTTCCGTGAGCCAGGATCCCTAGGGCCTTTTACCACCTCTATAAGCTGGAAAAGGAAAATCATCGACTCAAAAGTGCCGGCTGGGATGGGATATGTGATCGTTGCCTGGAGGGTAAAAAAATGGAATTGGAATCGCAACATAAAATCTTTTTTCATCAGGTGATTGATTCAGATTCATTCTTCTGATTCTTTGAGGAGAATCAAGTTCTACATGTTTGGAGGGATCCCCTCAACTGAACCACCATTTTCCGGGTGAGGTTAGGTGAGGTCGCTATACTTTGCCAAAAAAATATATCCACCCAAAAACGCCAGGATTCCCGACCCCGGTGCTGTCGGTGGAGCATTGCTAACACTTGGTGTGGAGGGTGTAGGATGCAGTTGTGGCCGACTGTTCGTGCGGTTTGAACCGCTAAAGGCATCCACATCAGTGGGAGGATCCTAAGTTGGTCGACCGGTGGTTGGTGGAGAAGGTTTGGATGAAAAGATGAGAAACAAAAAAGGCAATGGACATATCTTAACCCCTCTGGTAAACTAACATAGGAATGGCACATATACAAACCTACTTTTAATAGATAGAGCATTGATCATCTTCAAATGGTTGTTTTTTCCATTGTCATTGTTAATTTGAGCGCGGGTAACACAAGTAGACCGCACACACAGACACCGTTTGCAGCAGAAACTCTCAGGATCTATATTGAATCTAGGCTGCTTTCCTAAAATCACTGAATTGTCGCTGTTACCTGATTATCAAACTTAAGGTACAGCACGGCAGTTCTCTGTTGAGATGGAAACCAGAAATCTATAATATATATATATATATGTACACAGTATATGTGTATATAAACATACAAATGAAGGAACACAACCCAAACAACAAATAAAACACACATGAGGTGGATGGCTATAACAATACATGATCACTAATTTATACGTACTTAAATCAAGCCATGACTACAACTAATGTGATGCTATGTAGTAAACATGTGATCAACAAGAATACATATACATTGTGGATATGTGTCTGCAAAAAAAATACAACACGCATATGTGTATATTTATATATATGCAATACATATATATATATATATGTATATATATATGTATATATATATATGTTATACACACAATATAATTACACATACTCATTATATACACAAATACTGATTGGTGCTCAACCCTCACCCTGTTGCTCATTTGCCTGTCATTTCGTGGGAAAAACATGGTCATCCAGGCTGCGAAAATGACTGCAGAAAAGCACGATCAGCACAGCCCTTCCACGTTCAGAACGAATCTGTGTCTTCTCCAAGTTTGGAACACTCAACCATCACGTTGCTTCCTGTAGATTTTTTAAAGTTGACTGGAAAAATATGGAAACATATTCCCCAAGTAAGTATTTCATAGTCAGTTGTGATGGTAGAATCCGTAAAAAACATCCCCAACTAAATAAATCCAGAAAAAAACACACGAACAAAGCCCACACATGGATTTTAACAGGGATGGTTATTTATATAATGCTATTGATATATACCCTGTATGACTGGGTAGTATTTCATCTCCTATATGACCTATATACCCTAGCCAGCCAGGGTGTTGATCACTGTTACCTTTCCTGAAAACTAACAGTTCACACATTAAAAAAATCCCAAAAGGAAGCCGGAGCGTCTACAAAAACCATCCAAATTTTCAAGGGCGAACTTCTGGCTGTTAGTTTCATTGAGGGGCCCGCGAAAAAAACCTATATATACCTCAACCAATCGGGGGATCCAATTTAAAGGCCGAAAATTTCATCCCTGACACCCATGAGGCTCTGACCAAGCGCCGGCGCTTGGCCACATCTTGAGTTTCCATAAAGCCCATAATGCCCTGTCGTCATGACGAGGACGGGTAACAATCGGGTGAACCAACACGAATAACCCTAGACCTATGTGCAGCTAAGTTCACAGAAACATCATGGGCTGAACAATTTGAAGGAGGAAAACATTGTGGGATCTTGGGGGTAAGTCTTGGTGGATGATGAATGATTTGAATGCCTTGGTAATGGACCAGAATAGGATTTTTTTGAGAATTACAGGCCTTGATACTTTACTCTTATAGAGAAGAAGATCCAAGGCTATCTTCTTGTGCTTTGGAGACAACTTTCCTTCCGGCCTTTCCCAAAAATGGGTCATTTTGTTTCATCACTGTGGTTTCCACACCCCAAAAGTTTGGTATCAAGATTTCACCTTATGGCAACTTACAAAAAACACCTGGGTCAACTACAACTACCCTGCGATTTGGAAGATTCTGGTGGCTCTTTAGTTCCCCAATTAGTAGGGAAATTGATCGCCCCTAGCTCCTTTGCTCCCTAGCAAATCACAGCCTAGACAATGAAATCTACTGTATTTAGGAGCTTGCATCAAGCTTCATTCGTTAAAGGTACTGGTATCTTCAAATGTCAGGTTCGGTTCGAACCCCATCCGAAGCGCCGAGCCTATGAGTTTTTCCAATCGTTCCTTTTCTGGAACGATTCCAAACTAAGAACTAAGTCATGAACAAAAACTAAGGTTGGATCAAACAAAACTCAACAACCATGCTTGATGGAATAATCTTGGATGGTGTGATATTTCATGGCTTTCAAGTCAATCAAAATCCACAGAGAGGAACACTCCCTGGAAACACAAAAAAAACGACGGATCTCTGCTGTGATTACAGATCTGTGGCTTCCAGTTCAATCCCGCACAAAAAAACTACGGCCAGTTATGTTTAGGGATGTTCAAAATGGTTGAAATGATGAACCCGACTGGGGGTTTTGAGGGGTGTTATATCAATTTATGCCCTGCCAAAACACTGTTTCGCAGTGGAAAGTGAAGGTTAAGTTCGGGTTCCCTTCGTAAAAAGGGAATCAATTTGTGTTTTTATCCACTGTTACAGGGTTTACGGTTTTGCTCATGCCCTAAAAAATTACATACAATTAAGATCAATTAAGTCCTGCATGACTTGGATTTGGATGTTCCATGCTTGGAAAAAGTTCCAGAAATATTCTCCCAAATGGTAGTTTGATGGTGATAAATCCCATGGTAGAATCCGCAAAAAAATCACCAATATTATCTTTGCTAAACTGGCTTGACCCAGGCTGAAACCGAGAGGCTCAAAAAGTTGGATCCAGCGGAATCCGCAGCATTAGCCGGAATCCCGAACAAAAAGCACCACCACCATATTCCCCCAAAAACAAACACCCTATACACCCCAATCTAAAATGACCAAACCAACTGTTTTTTTGTTTTTTCTTTGGGAAACCACCTTAATGTTCTTTTTTAAATAATTTGTTAAGTTTCGATGTGATTTCGATGGTAGTACAGTTCACTTTTAGTCACTAAAAGCTAGTTGGTGGTTTCAACCCATCTGAAAAATATTAGTCAAAATGGATCATTTCCCCAAGGCAAGGTGAACATGAAAAATATTGGAGTTGCCACCACCTAGTTTTGTTCCCACCATGCCCCCCAGCTGAGTCTCTCCCCCGCCTAAAGGATGTGACCGTCACCATCCAACTCCATGCTACCCGTTGAAGAACCCCCAACGCCACCCGCCACCCGTTGCCGTGGAAACACCGAAGGGTTTTCCACGGGAAACCGGGGGAAAGCGGTTGGGGGCTACCACCCAGTGGCGAGGGGCCCCAAGCAGAGAAACGGGGGGGGGGGTTGTCCAGTAATTGGTGTATCGGCTGAGTTGGGGAAAATGGAAGGGGTTGAATTTATTGACTTATTGGGTGTTGTTGAAGTTTAAGTCAGGATTTGTGTCATGATGTTGTAGTAGTACTATTGGAAAATGTCAGAATTCTTACAGAATGCATTTTGTGAAAAGGGAATCTTCAAAAATTCTTGGCTCGTCATTTTGGAAGTGCCTTTCCCACTTTGACAAAAGATGGATCTTAAAAAAAAATGCCATGGCATTTTGTTCTACATCTATATTGAGTATATTGAAACAACATTTTTTGGGGGACCGTTCCATCAATCCCGGACATCAACATCTGGAGGATCGTGACATCAATCATGGTCCCTCATCATCGGCATGTACCTTTCTTTGAGCCCAGCTATGGACATGAAAGATACATGGTCCGGGTCCTAACGTGTTGGTGGTACCCATACCATCCATGTATGGTATATTTATGTATAGTTGGGCGTTTCCGAAAATTATGGTACCCCCAAGTCATCCATTTTAATAGGGTTTTCCATTATAAACCATCCATTTTGGGGTACCACTATTTTTGGAAACATCCATTTACCTACATGTGCTTGATTTTGTATGGTCAATGTAGGTAAACATACCATACATGGATGGTATGGGATAATGCTTGAAACATCTGTCATAAATATCCACAACAAGAAAACCATCCCAACATTTTGATCCGAATTGCAAAAAGGCGACATCAGAAATCATGCAAAGCATTAAAACCTCGTATTCTGCTCCACCTACGGAATCGACGTCTCTTGATGGTCCACATTTTTGTGTCAAACAAACTGGTGCATCGGTCACGCTGACCCTGAGTTCAGGGGAATTTTTTGGAGGGTCCTATGAAACTACTGTTGATGGACAAAATCCTGCACCACCAAGGATGATGATTATCCCATTATTTATAGGGTTTTAACCATCCCAGGTGGTGCAGGATTTTGTCCATCAACAGTATCATTTAGTTGAGAAACATGTCAGAAGTAGATCCTATATGAAATCCTCTAAATTCAGCACAAGCCTGGCCTTTCCGAACACTCGAAAAACTTAACCATTTTTCAATCCCGCAGCTATTTATGGGTAGTCTCTTCTGGAACCCAGGGATCATCTAAATTCCCAAATGAATTCATTGAAGAGCCTTGGATTTCTCAATGGATTCATTACAACACTAAGAATTTTCGGTGAAACATGGAGAATAAAAGTTGGAATGATGGATGATGGACCAATGATGATTGATGATGATACTGATGATGATCTCCATTACTTCGGATTAGAGTTTTCCATGTGGCAACCAAACAGTCAGCTTCCAGCTACACGGCTGTTTTTGAATGGAAGGTATCCCAAACAACAGATTTTGGAGGTTCCAACGTTTTACATACCAGGTATATATTGCCTTCCAAAAGGGGTTATACAATCCCTACCACCAATGCACCGGAACCAGAATCATCCATGGATCCCACCAAAAATCTCTGATTTTCCTTTTTTCTTCCGACGTTTTTTTCGGCGCGTCGAAAAACGGCAGTTGCCTGGAGGCTGAGGGTGGTGATTCCAAGGATGGCAGCGAAGGTTGGTTCGAATGGGAAGCTGGGAAGCCGTGGGGCCGACAAGGATGAATGGCGGGAAATCACCCACCAGGATGTCCCATTTTTCATGTTTAGGATGGGGAAAAATCACAATTTTAAACCTTCATTTGCAACTGCTAGTGGGGGGTTTAGAGTTTAGATCCAGGTCCAATATATTTCAATATATTTTACGTATAAAAAAATGCTGGGAAATTGCTCTCCTCCTCCACCTCCATATCCTTCTCCTTGGGATTGGGCTTCTCCTTCGGCTCGTCCTCCTCCGATGATATGTCTGATGGTGACGCGATGCATGTCCAGAGCGGTCTATCTCCAAGAAGTCGGAAGAATCTCAACCACAGGCTTTGAACGTTGTCAGACCAGTAATCAGGCGGAGGCGGAAGCGGCATTGACATCCAGTCGATCTGCTCCATGGTTTGGTCGTCCATTGGCGGAATTGGCATTGACATGATTGGTTGTTTTGATTGATTGATTGATCGCTAAAACTATCTGAGTTGTGTGCACCTGGAAAAGTTTGCTCAGCAAGAATTTGAACCATGACCCAAGATTAAAGAAATGTCTTCAAAGCGACGATCGAATGAAATACGCAAATGAAATTGGAGATTTTAAAAGTGGCCTAAGAAAGGGGAAAATGAACATGAAGATTGAGGTGAGATGCGCAGGGCTCGTTCTAGGGGCTGGGGGCTGAATCGACGATGACCACTTGGAGAAAACTCATCCCAGATCCATCAAGAAATCACGGAAGAAACCCACTCCCTCACCGTCCCTGAAACTAAAATAGCACCTGAAAATGGATGGTTGGAAGACTAGTTTACTTTTGGGATGGCCGGTCTTCAGGGGCTATGTTAGTTTCAGGGAGGGTATATTGTTCAATTTGCGATGTTCAGGGGCCCCTAAATCCATTGATGTCTGAAATCCTTCCCACATTGGAAATGGAAACGAATCAAATGTCATCAACTTGGATTTGCCATAAGATGCGAGGAAAAAAGTAAAACATATTATTCTTCAACTGGTAGTTTCATGTTGATTTACCATGCTAGACCCTGCAAAAAATCACCTAACACGTCCTTAAACAAACAAAAGTCAACATCCTTCACACCTACCCTCCCCAAAACCAGCCAAACCACACCAGCGCTATGCCTCCAGCCACGGCCAGGATTTTTTTTGAAACGACGATTTTTCGACGTCAGGGATAACTTCGCGCCAAGGACGCCATGTGAAGTGAAGTTTGTGCCCAGGCCTTAAGGAGAAGATATTTCCAGACCGAGTCGGCTGTGTGTGGTGACCTGTTTTTTGTTGGTGAGATGGAGTCGATGTACACGTGTATATATATATATATCTATAGGCTATAATCTGGCAGAATCTCATTCAACACTTGCATTGAAAAAAACAAATCGTAGGACAAGGAGGGATTCCTGCTTTGATTACATTGGGAGATATCGTTAACGGGTTATGGGTATATCACGGTATATCATGGTATATTATGAAACTCTGATATCTCTCTTTACATCTATCTCATACTCTTTTTGGTATATCATGTTGGGCAGATTTCAGATTCCGGAATAAAACGAGATACTACAGCTGGATGGAAAATCACCTCTTATAACAGGATATAGATGCAATTACAAGACCAACCATGTTAGTCTACCACCAGTGTGGGTCAAGAGTTATCTCAGCAGTGTTTAAAACCCTTATGACATTCCATTATACTAATTGGTTAAGAGGGGTCCTTGTATTGGCTGATCATAATCCCCGTATAAATGGGTAGGATTTCATCCCTTACATGCAACAACCAACCAACGGTTGTCAAGATCACCGCTCATCTAATGGATCAACCCACTGAAAACAAAACACTCCCAGACCCGAGGATTAAAACAAGAGGTGCTTTTGGCTAAACTAAGATAGTTGGGTAGAAACAAACCCATCATTTGAAACTACCCGTAGCATCCATGGGACGATTGTATATCTACCTACATGAATGGTTGATGTGTATGGTAAATGTAGGCAAATATAACATAGATTAGATACTATGGGTTAAAGGTGTAAGGTGATCTTCTTATCCATTAGACTTGGCAGATCCTATGGAGCGTTTGAGGGAAAAATGACCAAATACCGGACTAACTGACAGCTCAACTACCTTATACCTACCTTTGTTTGGGCCTTTTGTCCCATATAGCTATGAAAAGCCACAACTCTCGGATAGTTCACCGTTTTAGATCCGTTGATAAAACAACTCCCAATTCCATCCCGCCTTGGCCGGGTTGTTTGGTCCATGCGACCGTTCACTGGCTTGCTCCTTTTTCGGAACGTTGATGCGCTAAAAACAACGAAGATTTCACCATGGGACTGGGGCAGAATACCTATCCCATACCATCATATACCATCTATGTATGGTATACTTACCTACATCTTACCATAAGATTTAATCAAATGTAGGTAAATATACGTTAGATGGATGGTGTAGGTATTTCGCAACAGTAGAGACTGCTCGGTGTCTTTGAGGGATATATACTTTTTACAGCAAATAATCATGATGGAAGATGATGGAATAACAAGTACAAGCTGAAAGTATCCCCTAAGGCCCTAGACTTTGAAAGCAACAGCCTTTCGTTTAACAGTTTGATGATTGATGATTACATGAGCTTGGGCAATTTATGCATTGACATTTTGAAGAAACCATATGAACCCCATTTCTACAGGGGCATCTTGATTGATGCTGTGAGAAAACAAACGAACCCCCCCTGAAGTGAATTTGCCTTAAAGGGAGTCTTAAAAGTATACTTCACCTTCTGCTGGAAATGGATGGAACATTTGACATTTGAAACATCCTTTCCTCACTAGCCAAAACAGAAACCATCATCGCACACTCTTCTGATTTAGTGCCTCAACTGCCACACCTTTTTCTTCGTGGCGCTTTGCTGTATGGCTTTCGTTTTTATAGCAGTGTGGATAATGTACACCTTTTTGTTGTCACCAGCAGTTATGGACGACATGCGCAACTCAGGCAATGAATCATCTGCAGCGACCGCCCTGGTTCAAGATGCTCCCTCGTCAACGTTGGCGATGGGACCGAGGTCCCGATGTCGCTTCCATCAATCTGGTCGTTTTGCAGGACTTTTGGACCTGAAGCTGTGGGGTTTCATGGGCTTGAAGGAGTCTCCAACTCCAAGCACGCAAAGATCAAGATATCATTACAAACTATGCTTCAGTAGCAGTTATTCATATATAAATATATATAGAGTTATGAAGGGAAAATATTCAACTTTATGAAACAACAAAAATGGATCTCAACAGACTATGGATTTGGATCTCTTGATCATCCTGCCTAGGAAATGTTAGCATACGCGTACATTGAGACACCGTCCCTTTTCTTGGAACAAACCATTGCTTGTTCTGGTTATCGTAGGGGTGGTTGATGCTGATCTGAAAGTGGAACAAAAAAAATGTAGTGACCTGGATATCCATCAATTTCCGCCCATTTGTTGCATGGCAATTTCTGACCTACTTTTTTCTGCCTTGCTCACCATGTAACTTTCGTCATCACATGACTGCACACAAACAAACCAACAGCCTGTGTTCTCCACATTCTCCCGATTGAATTCTACCAAAGCCTGAACAAAAAACAAAACTCATCTACACATCTACATCATATCTATATAGCCTATAACTATATACACATCATCATGATAATCAAAACAATGATAACAATGAAACTAATATGAATATAAGTAATGCTTAATACTGTAATACAAAAGCACATCTATATATATACACAGTGTATATATAGATGAATATATATATATATATACATCATATCTCAGTCTTCTAACAAAAAACTGTCAGCACTTCTCATGCTTTGCCCTCCAGGCACCTTCATCATTGTCCGAACCTTCCATTGGGAACCACGCAATTTGCCGAACTCAACGGAAGCGCTTGAACCATCGCGGGTGGAGTCGTAGACCCAAGGGCTTGGTGAACATAGGCAAGCCAACCTATACGTTACGTCGACAGGTGGCACAACGGCAGCAAGTTGCGCCACAACAGCAGCAGCAATAAAAACGAATTGGTTGGGGTGAAATGGTGGTTTGTAAGCACCGAAAAAAGTGTTGAAGACACACATAGTTGAGAGATTTGGAAATGAACATGGTGAAAGGTGTAGGGTTGGAATTCAGGTCTCTGATAACAATGTGCGTTCTGGACGCAAACGTGTTTTCTTTCCTGTTCGCTGTAGAATTATTCGAAAGTATCTTTCAGAAATGGTTAAATGGACAACAGCTATACTCTGGGTGTGACCCTGTCAAACTGAGATTGGAAGTGCAAAGAGTAGTAAGGGACGACTCTCCCTGAAACTAACAGCAAGTTCGACCCTGAAAATGGATTGTTAGAAGACAATCCCTTCCTTTTGGGTTTCGGCCTATTGGCCAAGATGTTAGTTTGAGGGGAACTACTGTTAAACATGACCAGATCATCATTTGGGTGTTTCCGAAAATAGTGGTACCCCCAAATTATCCATTTTAATAGGGTTTTCCATTATAAACCATCCATTTGGGGGTACCATTATTTTCGGAAACATCCATTTGATGATACTGTTGATAGAAGAAATCCGAAACGACCACCTCACATGTAAAAGAACCCTGCAAATAATGAGAAAAAAACGACCAACCTCAACTGGTTAGTATAACCAGTTAACCGGATTTTTTTCACTATCAACAGTAGCACCATCATTTCCAAATGCTCAATGTATGGTACTGTATATTATTTACCTATAAACTTTTAACCCCCCCCCTCCAAATTTGTAGGTAAAAATTCTGGCTCTATACATTTATTGCTACAAACCCTGGGATGGATCGATTTCTTGTGACGCGACCAAGCCACTGCGAAACACAGCACCACCAAGGCCCATGGCTGTGGTTGTGCCCATTCCAAGATACCACGAAGTCGTGGTCCAATCAATGCCCACCACGTTCCTAAACTCGCTCCCCATAACACGCCTGGTGGGGAGTTGGATGGATCATCCACTCTCGGTGTGGATGGATGGTGGAGATGGTAGCCCCGTGGTTTAATTGCTTAGGGAAACCACATGAATCTTAGGGAATCCTTAGGGAATCTTAGGGAATCTTGGGGAACCCTTAGGGAATCTTAGAGGTGTTTACTTGGAGGATCATCCCTCAGTGGATGGTGGAGGTAGCCGTGGTTAATATACTGTAACCATCCCTAGGGATCCTGGCGAAAACCGAAACTGAGAATGGTTTCACGGAACCTAAATGCCTTACGTTTCGGAAGTGATTATACACCCCAATCATCATCTGACGTTCGGTGATTGGATCCCTAGGGCATGGTGAGTATATAAGTCCCCAAAGGATGGGGTTGTGGTCTTCCCCTTTCAAATGGCCTAAATTAAATGGCTTATAGATGGGGCTGATCCTAACTACTTACTAAGTGGGATGATCCTCCACATGGGGAGTAGGGAGGTTTGTTGGGGAGGTTTAGGAATGTCAATGTGATTTTTCGGTGTAAGATCACAAGTACTCAAAAATAAAACAAAAAAACACACACCATTGAAACATGCTGTATTCAAATTTGAGCAAACCTCAATTTTACCATTTCATGGCTTCTCTTGGGAGGCTTCTCATGTAGGGAAATCATTTATAGGCTATGTCTCAAACTTTGAAGCTACCTATGATCCCAAAGACGCTTTGTTTCTGTTAAAAAGTTGAACACCTATCAAAAGATATTAAAAGAAATCTGAAACGGAATCTTTTGGGTGTTTTTTTTTCACGCCTCAGGTTGGAATTACATGGTACGGGACATCAACACATCATCACTGTTTGCATGTATGAAGCTGAACTGGGAAAGGGGTAATGATAATTCATCAGGCTATCGTTTTTTTTGGGAAGGATTGTCCTGTGGCAAGAAGGGATTTTGAGGTGGGGGGATGCTTATAAGTACCAAATCCAAAGTACGTCACCCAGAATTACATGAATTTCATTGAATTTCTACGTAACTTCCCGCGTACCGTGTGAAAATCCGCACATCTAGGATGAAGCATCAGAGTAGCATTTTTAAGCACCCCAAACAAACCGATAATTCTCAAGAATTTCAAAGTACCGGATATCTGGAAGATTTTACACACTCCATAGGATCCATGTGTGGTATATCTACCTACATTTACCATAAAAATCAACCACATGTAGGTAAATATGCCAGTCCCATGGATGGTATGGGTCTTACACATTGATCCAATTTTTCTCCACTCAAATACTTCCATGTACCAAGTAGATCTTCTCCCATGAAGGGCGCCTCCAATAGTTTGTTGTAAGGTATGATCCTTGTCCCAAATGCCTTGGCTATGAACATTTTTTTTTTCGGAAAAACCTCAAAACATGGGGAGTGAAAAGAGTTACTGCATAGATATCTGATATCTAATACCTATTTAGTCAATAAATAAATTACAAATTATAAACAGTCCCTAAAACTAACAGTTTGCCCGGTTTGCCCTTAAAAATTGGTGGTTTTCAACCTTTTCCAGATCTCTATTTTCAGGTGCTAAAGCTAGCTTGAGGGAGTGCATATCTTTAAAACTTGGCCGGAGGCCCCTGACCTTGGAAAATGAAACATCTACCCTGGGATTCCAACCCCCATTAAAACAATGGGTGTTAATATAACCGCCATATACCGCCATTGCTTACCTAAGGGTTTTAATCATGGAAATTTGGTCAACCATAATTTTAATGGTGCTGGAAGCCCAGGGTCTATATATATATATATATACAGGGGGTCATGATGAAAGGCTAATTCAATGACACTGATTTATGTGTATACCCTAAGAATCCAGACCCCTCCCGATCGCATAGGACTTTTCGGGTTCCAATCCCATCCGAAAAGAATAGGAATGTAGGGATATTCTCTTTCTGAGGACATACATGGATTCTTAGGGATATATATTTATATTTATATATACATATAGACGATTACATACATATAAAAAAAAGTCTTGTGACAAGGACATGTGATAGAGAAGCATCCAGCATCTAAGTGCCACGTGCTCAAACAAAAAACAACACCGGTTTGTTTAGCCCGTTCAAAACAGTGGATACAAAGACAGGTGAAGAAATTGGGTACTTCTGATCAACAAACATGGACAACAATGATTTGAAAACCATCATCACAAATCTGGACAACAAAACAAACAATCATGCAAACTTAGTTGGAAGAACATCTTCCGTTTCAGTTGGTTTCATCAAGCTCGCAATCCCTTCTTTCCAAAAAAAACACACCAACATGTTTTGGCCCGGCCAAACACGTATAACAAGTGACGTGCTGCAGCCATGGCAAAGGAAGGGATCACTGCAACCAAGATGGATTGCTGAGGTGGCAATCCGAGATGCAACCATAAATAGAGGGCAAAGTAGACAGAGATGAAACTCCTGAGAAGATTGAGAATTTCATAGGACTCCCACGGGACGATTGTATATTTACCGATCCATGGATGGTTGCTTTTTTAATGGTTTTCATGTAGGTAAATATACCACTCCCATGGATCCTATGGGAATGGAATACCCTGTGGTTATCAGTTTCCACCTTAAAAATGGTGGTTTCCAAGAATCTCTCTCCTTTTCAAGTATTTTTTCAGGGGAGCACTTTTAAAGTTTCAGGGAGGGCATTGAGAATGAACAGCAAAAGGCCCGCAAATGTCATTTGAATTGTCATGGATTGGTGGGATGTTGAAGTGAAAAATATCTGTGAAAACGAATAACGATTCAAAGCCCAGTGAATGAAGTGCTCAAAGTAGAAAGAAAAAAAGGACTTGGGTTATGTCTGGTTGTTTTCTACCCGCAAGTCCGACATGCGCCTCTTTTTTTAAAAGTCGAAAAAAAAGTCTTCACATTGAACTCAGCTGTTTTTTTGCATGCATTTTGTCTGATCGANAACAGTATCAAAAGTTTTCCGTAGAACATACACACCAAAGGCATCGTGGCAACCAGGGACACATGGTTTTATACCTTTTTAAGCTCCCAACATCTCAAAAAACAAACAAACGGCTGGTTCACCTGAAAATACCTCCAAAAGGAAAAGGAGAAACATCAACCCAAACCACCAATTTTATACCATTGTTTGGGCGTTCCATGTTGGTTTTCGGAAGTTTCTTTTTCATTCTATTTCCATCTTCGTAATCTGAGGGATTTTTTTTATCCGCTGCAAGCCGCTGCCTCAAGTTGAGAAAAACAACACGAATCTCTACACCCTGAAACTCTCTACACCCTGGAACAAATGAACGGCTTAGGGAACCTAAAAAATTACCCTTCATTGAAATCCGGGAAAATCATCTGAAAAAAACAATCCACCTTCCCATTGGAGTCCATGGGAATCTAAGGTACGGAACTCCCCCACCCAACAAAAATAAGGCCCTCACATAACGCCTATAGTTAAGGGACGATGATGGATACCATCAGCATGTTCATTTTCCAGGACTTTGGGATTCAACCGCCCCAAACATCCAGGCCGCCCAGACGCATGTTGGATGTGTGACTACTGGGAAACCCCGGATCCAAAGGATCTCGCGTTGACTCGGCTGGACGTTTCCATAAGGACTCAGGGCCTAAACCTGAAAGTCCGAAAGGGCTGCTTGGAGGACCATCCCAGGTGGATGTAAGTGGTTGATAACCATGGTGATCGTAAGTCTCCCTAGGTAGGGGTAGTCTAACTATAAATGGCGGATGTAACCCACTAAACTCCACTTACTAACTGGGATGATCCGGGGTGGAGGGAGTTGCAGTTTTGGACCCCAGTGCTTGCTGCGCTGGTGTGTGAAAACATGCCTGCTTACTGTATATCAATAGATTTCTTTCTCTGGTTCTGGTAGCATTGACGGAAACCAAAAATCACGGCTTATATGATAAGCTCATTACACCACCTGAAAAGGATCGATGGCTAGGCGCCACTCCCATTAGTCTTGGTGAAAATCATGGCGCTTGCCACATCACCTTAAAAGCCACCAAACTTGGGAGTGGCGCCTTTGCCATCGATCCGGACTCACCACAAGGTATGACCTGGTTGGAAAAAAATCACGTTAACATATTCCCCAAATGGTGGTGAGTTTAATGGGCTGATGAATCCAATGGTAGAATCCGAATCCGTTAAACACAAATCACCAAAAGCCAAAAGTCTTTTGGCCTTGCGAAATACCCCAAAAAAACACATGAGGTGTCTGTCTATGTGGAAGGCCAGGTCAGGCCAGGTCAGCCGGTTGCGAATGTTTGGATCAAGTTTCCAAGTTCTTGAGCCCAGCGGTCTGCTTGGAGGATCATCCCAGGACTAGTATTAGTGGTTAATAAACATGATTAGTAAGTCCCCTAAGGATCGGGTTGTGGGACCCTTTCCAAGTGGCCATTCATGGCTTGTAAAGGGGGGTAATACTAACCACTTGCACTTACAGTACTAACAGAGATGATCCTCCCAGAACTTATCTGACCATCTTTACATGCCGGGCAACGTTTGATCAAGAGTTTCAATCCTTTGGTCAAGAAATTCGCCACGATGACACCTGTCACAGGGAATGCTACACGTGCAATATAGTCTATCCCCCCTAGAAAACTAAGATGACAATGGAACACAAGTATCTCCAATTAAAACTGGTGATATTCCATTGTCATGGTAGTGTCCGGGGAGTAATTACCATTTTGTTTTCGGTTCTGCTTGCAAGAAGCTGCATTTTTGCTTCCAAACCAACAAAATACCCTTATATTTGTATACCGTCATAGTTGCACCATTTTTTCTTGCCATTTGACATACTCACCCTGCAGTTGCTTTTTTGAAACCTGGTAGCAACATGTCCCAAAAAAAACATCGGTAGCTGGCAAATACCATTGTCTCAGTTGGCTAAGGGCCAGCAAGCCATGCATTCCCATGGCCCATGCATTTTTTTGGGGGGGTGGGGTTCCCGAATTTTGAGAATACTGAATACATCGTCTTGGATTTGCATAAGATGCTTGGAATCTCCCAAATGGTAGTTTCATGGCGATTTACGACGGTCGAATCCGTCAAAAAGTCACCAACTAAACAAATCCAAGTTGTTGCATTAAATTACATTGCATGGATATATGCTTTGCAGCTTTAAATTCAAAAAACATATGTCTTTTCGCCATTCTTGGTTGGATTATATACCTCCATTTCCCACCCCCCAAAACTTGGAAGCCTATGGTCCCCAAGGGTGCCACTTCACGACGTAAGACTTGGAGGCAACTCATAGTCCTCATAGTTCAAGTTCAAATTTGGGCGGAAGGTGAGTGGTTGTGGGGTGGTTTCCAAATACCCCATGGATTTAAAAGGATTACATACCAGCACCTTCCAAGGGGTGCCAAATAAACCCTAAGGGATGTTGAATTGACACCCCTTAAAACCATTTGGCACCCTTTGGAAGGTCCAGGTAGGTATATATTTACATATGCGGATGTGGGGGTTCACTGCGGTATTTAAATAGGTTAATACTTTGGGGTGGTGGGTTCATGGATTCTATGTGGTTAAAAGGATTACCCTCCAGTAAACTAACATAGCTGGCTGGAAAACCACCATTTTTAACAGGAGATACATCGACTCAAATGGTGGATGTTTTAAAGGAAAATAATCTGAACCAAACCCAAATGATTATGCTCCATGTTAATGTTACACCCCAGAAATCTAACATTATACCCATGACGGATCCATGGGACAATTGTACATTTACCTAGATTTCGTTGAATTTTATTGTTTGGACATGTAAGTAAAAAAATACAATCTGGTCGATAGATACCAAACATGGCCATATTTAAAACCGAAACCACCTTTTCCAAAGAATACTTTGGCTACTCCCCCGAATTTTAATGGTTGGCAGCCGATCCTTTCCGATTGGGGCCCGGTATGTTTTTGAGAGGCGAACTGTAAAACTTCCAGGGGGCAAACTACTTTTTGGATTTATTTAAAGGATTAGTTTGGGTGGGTCATGTAAATACTGTGTTTTTTGTGAGTGGATGAACTGTATAATATTACAATATATTACAGATAAAACTAGCGTGTAATCCTGTATAAGCTGTATAATCGAATTCACACAGCGAAATCTGTATGCTTGTTATTAGTCGAGACAAAGAGAAGACATGAACTTGTGGGAAAAAAATCCACAAGACACATTGCGGCCTATTTGCTGCCCAAAGAGAGAAGACACATGATGGATATCCTAAACCTTAGAGCCTATGGACTATGACACCTTGAGCGCACCGTGTGGCAGGAAATTGAGGAATCTTGTGACTTTGGATCATCTACACTTACCACCTGAAGTCTAAACATCTGAATCCTGGTTGTCGAGTTTCTTTCATTGTAGTTATGCAACGTTTTAAGAATCAGGTCACCAAGACATCATCCCAGGTCCAAAAGGATCTTGGCTGAGAACGGGAACCTTCCTTGAGAATGGTAGAATGAAGGGAGTGATTCCCAGATGCGGCGAATGTATGGATTATTTACCTTAGGTGAACAATGGCTACACTCACGGGGAAATGTGAGTAAATATTCCCTACATGGAGCATTTGGGAATGAACACCTCCAAACTACTTTGAATATTGCAACTAGCGATGGTCGTCTAAGGGCGCATCAATTTTAGCCCCACCCAAAGCTTGTTCGCCCCCCAACAACTCCCCAACAAAAATCACCAAATCCCCGCAACCGATATCACTTTTTTTTGAGCCAATCTACTTCAATAATCCCCCAACAAGTCATCCAAAAGCAAGCAAGTGCTGAAAACAACTTCGGGCTACGGACCTTCCAAAGTCCTAACAAATCCCATACTTGGAGGTCCCAGGAAGTCAGGATCAAAGGTTAGGATCAGTGGGTTAGAACCTCAATATTACCCGATTCATAGCTAGGTGAAATGTTACCCCATTGATCCATCCACTTCCGTCCCGGGATATCCAAGTAGAAGTCCCATCCAAATCCCACTTTCCAACACAAAAAAACTGAATTCTTTTTGTTTTTTCCGCCCAAGCTTCAGTATCACCAGCACCGTAATGAGATTTGAGAATCCAATAATCGGAGCTCCAGTTTCCCCGGGTTTGGCAAAACGGCGACTGCGGAGGTGCCGCCAGGATGGAGTGTTCCCTCGATGCACCTGGGAGCAACACAAGAAACCTTTCCCATAGGATCCATGGGACTGGTATATTTACCTACATTTATAACAAGCTCTTTTCCGATCTCCCCGACATAAACCCTGAAGAACCAGGGGCCCTCTTTTTATGGCTCACTTGAATGTTTGTGAAGGTTCATACTCAACCACCATTGGTAGATATTTGTAGTAAGCTCCTGTAGTGAGGTTGTGAAACCCTTAGTCCAACCAGTGCCGTGACCTGCACACAGTGTCCGGCCTTGAAATCAATATCTAACATATACAAGTAAATGAAAACAAAACAATTTGTACCCAACATATGGTTGTTTGAATGTATATTTCCCATGTTTTTTTTTGATAACGGGCCATGTCACTTAGCCACTTAGCATTCTAAGTCCTATATCATCATCGCTCCCCCAAACACAAGTTCACCAACGTTTGGTCCCCCCACCGTTGCCTGACAAAGTGTCGTGCCACCACCGAAGTTGGCAGAA
This sequence comes from Breviolum minutum Mf 1.05b.01, assembly GCA_000507305.1. Classification (NCBI taxonomy): domain Eukaryota; class Dinophyceae; order Suessiales; family Symbiodiniaceae; genus Breviolum; species Breviolum minutum. The sequence continues at coordinate 110,274 of DF239822.1, forward strand.
GGAACCAACTTCGCCTCAAGCCAGGCAGGGATGGATTTCCACAGTCCGTAGTAGTGTTTTCATACTACCGGTCAACATCCGGTACACCAACGTTGGGTTGGCTGGAAATCCGCCTTGGAATCCAATAGGAAATACATCAACTAAATTGGTGGACTTTCTATTGCTATGTAAGCTATGTTAGTTTACAGTTTACCGGTTACCGGAGGGTAACTATAATGACAGGTACTTGGAGGATCATCCCAGGACTTGTAAGTGGTTTGAAAGTAACCCCCATATATAAGCCATTTAATTTAGGCCAATTTGGAAGGGGAACAACACAACCCGATCCTTATGGGACAAACCCGATCACCATGGTGGCTTAACCACGTATCCATCCACTGGGATGATCCTCCAAGTAGGATTTCATTCCTGACATCAACCAACCACTGGACTCATCAATCAACCACCGCACTCTCTTGCTACATAACTTGGCACTTTTGTCGTTAGGGTAAACCTACGGCAGAGTCTTTGCTAGAACTTTTCTTCACTACCCATGGGATGGGAATATGTATATCTACATTTCCCCTTGTTCATGTGGCAATTTTTCAAGTAATGTAGGTAAACAATCCATATATGGAGCATCTGGGCTATAGTTGGTAAGCTGTCTTTTAACCCCTGAAAGGCTTGTAGTGCCTTTTCTGGATATGAGAGATAGATTAAACCCAAGTGACAAACTACATTGGCTAGTTAGTTGATTTCAGAAACACTCTTAGTATTCTTCCAAATAACTCGTGAGATGAAAAACACACTTCTATTTTCGCTTGGTTCTGAGGGTTTTTATTTAACAGCCAATTTTTTCAAATACAACACTAATTGGTGGTTTCAACCCATTTGAAAAATATGCTCGTCAAATTGGATCATTTCCCCAAATAGGGATGAACATAAGCAATATTTGAAACCACCACCTAGCGTCTCTTCGGGTCTTTTCCCACACACTTCGTGACATATCCCGACACTCTCAGCGGTAACTGGGAACAACATCCCTGTCAAACAGCGAACATCTGCAAGCAGTATCTTGGAAGAGGAACTACCTTTGTCAGAGTCAGGCCTCCTTTAAAAGTAAGTACGGCAACAGGAAGCAAACCACACCATTTGGGTGAATAACCAGCTATATTAGAAGGTCTTAACTTAAATGATATGAAAAAAGATGAATCAGGCATTTCAATCATTTCAGATTGTTTGTTGAGGATTCCCCCCACAAATACCTTCATTTTGGGGTAGTAATTCCGGTAGTTTTTCAAAGATTTTCTTTAGGACGAGTTTTTTAATACACCATTTAAATTTTAGGGTACTGGTGGTTGGTTTGGGATTTCTGTATCCCATACCATCCATTCATGGTATATTTACCCACATGAATGAAGGGTTGTTTTCTGTGGTTTTTATGGTAAATATACCGTACCACACATGGATGGTATTGGTAGTATGGATTTCTCTCCACCATCAACGTACCATTTCCACACAGTTCTTGGAGGATCATCCCAATTACTACGTGGTTAGTATCACCCCCATTTATAAGCCATTTAATTTAGGCCCATGTGGAAGGGGTCCCACAACCCGATCCTTAGGGGACTTACTATCGCCATGGTTACTAACCACTTACATCCACTGGGATGATCCTCCATTTTCTCAGTGAGTAGTGTGAGATTCCTCTTTCCGCCAAGCCCATCTTCCAGGTCTGTGGAAAGCCAGAAATCCATGACACCCAACAGAGCGACAAAGCGCAAGTTCCATTGGGGATGTCTCAACCCCCCAAAACTAGGGACTCCTCCAAATTATCCTAAATGAATAAAGATGTGTTTAATACTCTGAGTGGGAAAAGATGATAGGTTTGATTGTGTAAATGGTCCCAAAGGAAACCGTAGTTTTTTTGGCTTGGATTTCTTTTAAGGGTCCCTAATTTTTGAAGAGACACATCCTTTTTTGAACCAGAATGGCTGCAATCTACTCTCTCGTGGCAGCATGCAATAGGAAGGTCTTACCAAACAAACTGGCCAGAAAAGACCTGCAACATTCTAGCCATCATCTTCTAGTTGGTCTTTTTGTTGCCACCTGTCTGCAAAGTATGCTCCTCAAATTGGATCATTCCCCCCAAGGAAGGGGAAACATGACCTAGTTGGTGGTTTCAACCCATTTGAAACATATTTGTCAAATTGGATCATCTCCCCTGGTTGGGGTGAAAATAAACAATCATTGAAACCATCCACCTAGAAAATCTTTGAAACCAACCACCTGTCTTGAGGGGACTTTCTGTAACAATGTCGCCAGCAACTTTTAGAATATCCTTCGATGCTGTCAAACATTCGGGCGGTGAATTGTTTTTACGCCCACAAATGGTTGTCCCAGTCACCTTTTTTGAGTTTATCAAACAAGAAGAACAAGAACAAGAACAATAACGAGAAGAAAAGAAACAAGAAGAAACATAAACATATATATAATATAATAATTAAAAGAGAATAAACGTAACAATAACAATAATAATAAGAATAAGAATAGGAAAAAACATATAACAAGAACAAAAAGAATAACTTCCTCAAAACAACAACAATTTGTTCTTCTTCTTCTAACAGACTCCTCAACCACAACACTGGCATTTACCACCACGACAACCCTTTACCACCCCATCTCCAAAAAATGACAATTTGCAAACACCGGCGCGTGTGCCGGAACGGAAGAGGTCCCGGTTGGTTGCGGCCCCGAGCTCCTCATTCTGACACATCAACAAGCCCACGATCACAGGCCTTGGGTCCAAGTATGTCCAAGTGATCTGAGGCACAAAATTTGTGGCAAAAAACGGGCCTTACTTTCCCATTGAATCCTGATCATCTAGTTGGTGGTTGAACCAACCCATTTGAAAAAAATATGTTCGTCAAATTGGATCATTTCCCCAAGTAGGGGTGAAAAATCCAAAATCTTTGAAACCACTACCTAGTGATTGTTTAATAGGGATCCTTATATAATTGTTTATGAAATAATCCCCACACAACTGGGTAGTATTTCATCCCCGACATAAACCCTGAACAACCAGGGGCACTTTGTTCAGCTGAAAAACCCTGAAGTTCAGCAGTCATACTGTTGATGGAAGAAATCCTGCATTAGTTAATAGGTAGTTTAATGGTAGTTTATCTCACTATTTACAGGGTTTTATACATCCCAGGTGGTGCAGGATTTCTTCCATCAACAGTAGGAATCCGAGCGTAACTTCCCTGCCCACAAGCTACTTAGGTTTTGATACCTGCCATCTTCATTCATCTCAAAAAGCACGGACTTATTCTTCATGATTGATGGCAGGAAACCATTGGTTGTTTTGGTTTGAATACTGTATTGACTGTAAAACTCTCAAAGAGCAACACTTGTGCCACAACAAAATATCACTGTGCTGGCATTTTTGTTAACTTGTTGTCCGTTTTTTGTGTGCAACCAGGTTCCTTCCATCAATCATCAATTAACCTACCAAGAATGTGTACAACGCTTCTGTTTTTGGTATGGTATCCTACCGCACTCTCCCCCAAAACTACACTCCCTGAAACTAAGTTTTCAAAAATCATAGGGATAATGGTGGTACCCTTGGGTCCCAAGGGCCCCTTAATAATAGTAAACCCTATATACACCTTATATCACGTGGGTACCACCATTCCCATGATTTTTCAGGGTCACTTCACTCTCCTCAACGAGGGCCCCACGTGTCTTGGATGGCATTCAGTTCAGTAAGGCCAGTCATGACCTCGGAGGGATGATATCCGTCAAAAAAACAACGGTTTGCGTATAGGATCCATTTACTATTACCATATAGGATCCACTGTATATATATAATATCTGGTATTGAAGATATGGTGTAGCTATAACCAAAGGATCTGTGGGACTAGGGTGTCCTGCTGGTACTTAATAAATGGATTTTAACCCCTATTTAAGGGTTATAAGTCCCGTAAATAGGGTATATTATAGCAATTTACTAACTATAGTTACCAACTTGTAGCCAGTTACCCTAGTCAATATCTGGGCACCACTCTTCAAGTCCGACGCTGTATGGGAATCCTATGGGAATCCACAAATCTAATGTGTACCTTTTACCACCTCTATAAGCTAATAGCTACCCCCTAACCAGAAGTAACCAAACCTTACTGTTCCAAAATTGTCCCCGTAAAGCAAGGCCTTATTGTTTGCCCTTTTGTTGTTTCGGACTATAGCTTTTGGTGGTGTAGACTTGAACCACCATGGCACTTGTTTTTTTTTAAGGCCGTGTGAATTTTCTTGGTTGAATTTGAGGGAGGGGGATGGGATGGAAAAAAAACACAAAAACTCAATGCATGGTATACCTACAGAACTGGGTAGTTTTAGGGACTTGGCAGCAAATGTACCCCTTTGCATTCGAGTATCTGAGAATGTTTTTTTTGATGTTTTTGGATAAACAGATCACCTCTAGCTTCGAAATTTGAAGGGACAAAGCTCGTTTTTTTGCCTGCAAAAAGCCGACACAAGGTATTCCGGAAAACAAATGAGCAACGAAAACAACCTTTATTACTTTCCATGATACTGGCGGCTTAAAAAAAGGGATTCCTATAATGGGACATAATAAACCCTATAACAAAGGGTGGTAGAATCCCCTATACAACCTAAACAACCTTTGAACGTTGCTCTTTCATGGTGCCCACATCCCCTATGGAGATTACCAGGGTAAACACCCACAGAACTTGGGACGTCCCAATTCTATCCATTCTTCTTGTTACAAAATGAGCACCACATTGGAAAATCATATGAAAGACGAGTCAATGAAATCACAGATTTTCATATTGTTCAGATTTCATCTAAACATACGAACTGTTCATACGTAGTAGCACCGGAATGGAATAAGGTTTTGCAAAATTCACCTTAAGAAACGCATAGAAAAGCCCACTGGCCCACCAACCATGCCCCTTGTTTCAGGTTTGTAACTCAAGATCACCGCAAAAACCCCAACCGACTTTCAGCAGCAAAAACCAACGAACCAACGCCAGGACACCGCGTTACAGGAACGATCGTACAAATCACTGGAACCTTTGATGAGCACTCCAATAACCTCGGCAATGGAGGTCGTTTTGGACGCTATGATTTTTTTTTCGCAGTTGATAAAAAACGGCATTCGAAACAAAAGCTGCAAGCTAATAATTTCTATCTTGAATTCATTGATGACATACCTCCTGATATTGTCAGAAAGCTTGTTTCGAGATGTTTCATAAAACTTGATTCTTCATGTTTTGAGGGGTCAAATCCATATTTTCTTCGTTGAATCCAGCAATGATACACCAACTGAACGGCCCTTGCGGTGCGATATTACCAACCCAAACCATGCGCTTTTAAAGGTAAATCACTATGAATGACCACCAAGTTGCATCGTTTCATCCACCCAAATATGGGTCATGTAGTGACCTCTGTGTTTTGGGGTCTTCATTCGTGAAATTCTGTGAAATTGTCTCTTTCCAAACTTGAACCGACAGCATAAGTTTCTTATATACACCACACTTCCTGCAATGATGTCGCGGACGCGGTGGTTTTCAAGGGGATGTTTCCGGAAAAACACCGTAAGTTTCATAAAGACACACGAAGAAGGGTCACTTTGCACAGAAGTTGCCATGATTTTGAGAGGATGTGTAAATGAAAGAAGAACAGCATGATCATAATCATGACATAAGCTGTTTCTTCTCGCTTGTCAAAATTTGTCAACTTAGAATCAAACTTGTCATTGGTTGCACCATGTTGCTTGAACAGTTCAGCCGGGCCACTAACTCGGTTTTGCAGTCTTGCCTACATTTGGCCAATTTTACCAATGGCTCGTTTGAAATCCAGAAGCTCAGAGGCAATGATATCATCTACAATGGATATTCAAACATCATTACACACCACCCTTCAACAACAACTCAGTTTCACCTCAGTGTTCCCAAAAACAACATGAACCCACATCCATTTTTCCTTGAACGATTCGCTACTAGTCTATGTTTAACAGAAACCTGGGTGCCCAACAATCACTGCATCGGGTTTGTGGTGTCCTGGCCGTCGGTTTTTATCGATGGGATTTCATCATATTTACCCCACCCAGGATCTCTCCCCTGATTTCTGAAGGGGAAAACAATTATCTACCCTCCCAAACCAAACTGGCCAGTATAGGGGATATAAGGTCTGCTGATTTTTGATTTAAAACATATCGTCAAACAACAATTTTCATGTAAAATGAACAACCAAAAATATGAGAGGAATCCATAAGGTATCATCCTGCTGCGGAAACATGCTTTTAACGATAAGTTTTCAGAAGGATTTCGATCCCTTCTCTGAACCGACCGATTTTTTCGCTTTTCTTGTACCTCACATTGACATGAGGATAAAATTCAACTTGAATTCAGTGGAAGAAAATTGGTTCACAACACTCAGCTATGCACAACCAACACCTCAAACCCAGGAGTCATATTTCAACACCAGTACCTACTCACTTCAAAGCTCGAAAAACCCAGGAGGGTGACATTCCCTTGTACTGCTTGGTTCATAGGCGTCCGGCTGAATGACTTATTGTAATCCCTTAACAGCTCAGTAGTTGAATCCCATCACCCACTTTCTTGCCCTAGTTGTGCTTGTGATTTATAGATTCTGAAGAAACCAACCAAGACACTCCAAGAGAAGGACATTTCCTGCACAAATTGGGGTCATTTTGTACTGGATGCACTTAGAACTACTACTCTTGATGAACAAACAAAATTCTGAACCAAATGGGATATGTGAATCTAAGCCTAGATCTTCCCACATGTCCAACAGATTCTTTAGGGCAATGCAACCCATACAATATCCATATATGGTATATTTACCTACATTTACGATAAAAATCAACCATTCATGTAGGTAAACATAATGTTGATGGTTCAGAAATCCTGCAAACACCAGGTTGAGGTTGGTACTTGAAATCCCATGATTTTATATCGGTTTTAGCACCATCCCAAGTGCTTGGGAATGGAGATTCCGAACCATCCCATGGATGGTATGGATAAGGTTAGCTAGGTGGTGGTTTCAACCCATCTGAAAAATATGCTCGTCAAATTGGATCATTTCCCCAGGTAGGGGTAAAAGTAAAAAATGTGTTAAACCACCACCTAAGGTAACTATCTCACCTCATTTGGTTGATAAAATCAGATTCCAAACCCCCAGGGTTTTGGTGTTCAAGGCCACTGGCAGATGGGTCCCCAACCCCCAAACTCAGACGACCCGATCGACCCCGTCACTTGGGACGCCAAGACACGCAACATAATTCTTGCGCCGCTGACCAGCTCCAAAGCACCTGGTACAGCCTGGCCGTGGGGGTTCGTGGGTTCAAGGCATGGATGGCAGTCTTTCCAAGCTGAAGAAACCATAGGGATTTGATATAACTATCACCATGAACCATAGGTTGAACTATAAACATAGGTATAACTATAACCATACAATCCATATACTATAACCATAGGATTTGGTAAAAGGTATAACCATAGGTATAACTATAACTAGTTGGTGGTTTCAACCAAGTTGAAAAATAATAGTCAGAATGGGAATCTTCCCCAAATAGGGATGAAAATTAAAAAGATTTGAAACCACCAGCTAGTATAATCATATTTACAAAAAAACATATAGGATCCATTTACTATAACAATATAGGATCCATGTACTATAACCATAGAATCCATTGTATATATGTATATATATGTATATTATTTATGTGTTTTGAAAATATGGTGTAGCTATAATCATAGGATCTGTGGGACTGGTATATTTACCTACATGAATGGTCTTTTCTTTGCGGTAAATGTAGGTAAATTATACCATACATGGATCCTATGGGTTGGAATTACCCTAGGTGGTGGTTGAACTGACCCACTTGAAAAATATGCTCGTCATACTGGGAATCTTCCTTAGAGGTGAACATAAAACATGTTTGAAACCACCACCTAGTTACAATACTTCATCAAGAAAGCCTGTTCGTGTCATGACAGAGTCTTAGGACAAGTTGTGTTCCATGATCTCAAAACTCAATATCTCTATCAACTTAACAACTTCCAGATATCTTTTCTGTTGTTTTTGTCATCAACCCACACTAGAATCTGAGTACCCAGAAGATCCATTATACATACATAGATGAGGTTTTAAACCCTATCTTTTTCATGAAGTTGAAACCAATGGCGAAACATATAATCATCATTAATCATCTAAACAACCCATGAATCTATGAGTGAGTAGGCATCCTGTTGATGAAAGGAAATCCTGCACCACCTGGGATGTATACAACCTTGTAAATATTGGGATAGACTACCTACCAACTGGTGTAGGATGTCGAACTATTAGTCTTAGGGAAAAAAACAAACAAAGAAACACACAAAAAAAACAAACAAAGAAACACACAAAAAGAAACAACACAAATCAAAACACAACCAAACAAACCAAAAAGGGTTGCATTATCCACAACTCCCACCCGTAGTTCCAACTTTTCTTTGCTACCAAAGTGGCCATTTTCAAAATCTCCACCCGGCAGCCTCGGGTTCTCAACGGGAAGCAAGTTTGGGAAGGAAATCCTCAATGTGGATGTTTCCAAAAATGGTGGTACCCCAAAATGGATGGTTTATAATGGAAAACCTTATTTTTTAATGGATGATTTGGGGGTACCCCTATTTTTGGAAACACCCATGTTGCTCCTGTTTGAAGATTCATTTTGTCTTTTCCTTTTTTCCCAAGGTGGAAATATGTTAGTTCCCTGGTACCCTCCAAACTCACCGGTTGAGGCCTGGAGAATATCCCCATGTTTCATAAGGTTTCATACATGTTAGCTTCAGGGAGGGTACTTCCTGTCATCCTTAAGGTTTACACTTGACCCCAGTTCTTAACCCCCTCCAAAAAAAAAATAACATGGGCAATGGAATAAAAACAACCATGTGATAATGAATCTCTTATGAAAGATGGTGATGTTTTCATTGCCATCTTGTGGAGATGTTAGATGGTTATAACCTGGAATTTTCCATTTTTTTGCATTCCGGCCCTCTTGCTGTATATTGTTGGTAGATCGGGCCCGAGAGAAATGTGATTTGCTACCCTCGACCCGCAGCGATCCAACTGAAACAGGTGGGTGATGGAGGTGGATAGTGCAACAGCCAGCTATGGCAGGAAACAGCGCAGGAAAATTTACAGTAAAGAATCAACAGCTGCCAATCAACTAAAGTGAACCCTCTTCAGCCCTCAGGACATATCTACCAAGTTGACATGTTTTATTTGCTGCAATGCATATCTCACCAAACCCGTGTAGAACGATATCAACTTTAGCATCATCAGTTCTTCCAAAATCATCATCCGCTTTAAGACTAAGAGTTGATCTCAAACATCAAACAAAACACACACACACACATACACACAAACAGCTGCTCAAAATTTCACATTTCACCATGGTCTCACTCCATCTTCATCATGGCACCCTGGGCCAACAAAACTCATCTTCCTAACCTCACTCAAACTAAGAGTTCGAACCTGAAAATGGATAGTTGGAAGACGATCCGGCTTCCTTTTGGGGCCCTTCAGCCTATTTTCAGGTGCTTTTACTTTCCCGGGAGGGTAACCTTCCATGGTTCGGTTGCTGCTGCCCTGCCACTCACCCCGGTCACAGCCATCCCTGAGTTTCAAGGGACGCTCAAGCTCTGCTTCAGCTGCTACTCGAAGCTCATCGACCTAAGGTGGATAAACGGCTTGGTCCCACAAATAAACCATTGGAATCCTAAGTGAATGGTGTATGTATATATATATAATCTTATACCCATAGTAGATCCATGTATGGTATATACTTGCAGTACCTACATGCAAACCCTAAATCTGAACCAAGTGGAATAAATATACCATACATGGATCCTATGGGATATATACCTGGAACCCTTTGATGACCCTTCTTTTTGCTTAAGTTTAGGCCTTGTTTTCAAGGGTTGAACTTCAACAATAGAGGTCATGTGGGTTCCAGGTACATATACCTGGATTTGCTTAAGATGCTTGGAACAAAAACTAAAACATATTCTCCAAACTGGTAGTTTCATGGTCATTTACTATCCCTAGGAATCCAGTCATATTCTCAGATGATGATTAGGGAGTCAGATCACCTCCTCAGCATAGTATTTTGGTGCCATTACCATTCTCAGAAGGTGATTGGATCCCTAGCGTATGGTACAAAACAACAAAAACACCTTAAAGAAATCTAAGTATATACAGTAACAATGCATACATCCCAAGTTCCCAACCCTGAATGGCAGAATTTACATCCAAGTAAGGTAAGGGTATATCGTTTCTTCAAAACAACAACAAAAGCAGTGAGGATTGATATAGCAATCCAGCTATCACCAGCCAAAAGGAAATGTTAGAAGGAAGTTTGCTTAAATAGTGGGAATGATAAAGTGCCTATACATTGGGCAGTTTAGATCCTGGAAGTTGTCGCATGGAAACCTGAAAGTTGAGGGGGTGAGTTTCCAAGGAGACGTAGAACTTGGAGAAACCATCATGATTTCATGATTCATGTTTCATGAGTGTATCTTTCTTCTTGCTTGTCTAGGTGGTGGTTTCAACCCATCAGTCAAATTGGATCATTTCCCCAGGTAGGGGTGAACATAAAAAAATATTTGAAACCACCAACCAGTTGTGTGTGGTAAAGAAATGAAAGATATTTCCGGCAACGATACGGCAATTGGCAGTGCCAATGTTCTGGTAGCTGTTGACAAAGCCACTGATTCCTGTTTGCAGGAGGTACTTGGGCTTGAAATCGCTACCATCGCTTCCTCCAACTTGCACATTCACTTTGATGATGCGATCACCATAGTTTTCACCAGCAGCCTTTTTAGCTTCTTCAAGCGTGTCGTGCCACGTCCTCAAATGGAGCACAAAAACTGCAACCAAACCCAAACAGCGTCCAACTAAGCCTTATTTCGTTTCAAGCCTGACAAATTTAAAATCTGTCAAAACGGACTCACCAAAGCCAAAGTGGCCCAAAAATTGGATCTCCCAAAAACGGAAGCCAGTTCATTGAGACATGAAAAGGTCATGTAAACGGATCCCAAAAGGACCGCGATTTGACACAAGGCATATATATATATAACATATATATATATAACATATATATATATATAACATATATATATATATATACATTATAGATGTCTTATTGTCATAGGAACCATGGCACCCAAACACCCAGCCATATCAGCCATATATAAGCAGATATACGACATCAACAACCGACCCCGACCCCCACTGATGTTTTTCTTTGAATTTTCGGGGGTTGCTAGTTTGGAATTTAAGGATACCGTTTCACCCCCTCATAGTATCAGTTGCTTTTCATTTTCTTCAAAGAACCGTAACACCCACAGCCATCAGTTGCCAAATCAGAAAAAAAACATATCACCAAAAACACAAAAAACACCATGCGTTTATTTGGTGATTTTATTGATTTTTCTGGTTTAGTACATACACATAATCCTGGGATTGGCTGAATCGAAATCCCAAAGACATAGCACCTACTTCGGCCATTGAGTGGAATACGAAATAGCAATCACTGAATGATGATATTGACAACATTTTAGAAGCCACCCATCGAAAAACAATTCCCTCCTGGGAACTCACATATTCCCATCAAAAACCACAATTTTCAATGTTGATTTTCCTTTTCCCAAGGCGGGATATGTTATATATAGTTCCCTGGAGGGTAAAACAAAACAAGCAAACGGTTTAACCGGGGATCGCTCTCCTACACGATGTCCTTTATGATATGTTTTTCACTGCAACCAGCGAGCCGAAGTTCAAAGACCGTCATCGTTGGATGAAACTGGATAGTCATGATCTACCAACCTACCCTCTGGTAAACTAACATAGCAACGGAATATCCCCATGTTCAACAGGAAATACATATAAATAAAATACATCTTTCAAAGGCTCGACTTTCCATTGCTATGTTAGTTTACCAGAATGTATCAATTTGTCCCTGACCTACCCACAAATTTCACTTGCTCTTCACTACCTTGTAAGGGAACATTTGCCAGGTCGAAAATGGCATTCACCCAGGAATAAAACTCACAAACCTCCCTGGGTTCCCGGACAAAATATTGATTCCACATGGCGTAAACGATGCCTATCCGAAGTTGAGAAGGTGGTAAACCTCGGAAGAAAAATGGAGCAGCAAGGTGACTAACTGGAGGTGACCCAAACATTTACACTCCCAAATCAACCAAATGTCTGTACCAGGTACCAGTCCCATGGATGGTATGGGTTATATTACCCACCTGAAGTTTAACTGTTTCGTCCCTGAAAACTTGCCGCCCCAAAAGGAACATAGCCTTCCAACCATCATTTTTTAAGGCTAATCTTCGGGGTTGTAGCACTGTCAACTTTGTGTACTCTTGAAAGTTCCTGAAGCAAGATTTTAAGCATCCACAACCACCAAAGCAACTCAACTATGGGCTTTGTCTTGAAAAAAAATCGGAGGCTTTTTTGTTTTTCGTTTCTTCAGGAATTGGGGGCCATCATTTCCAGAGAAATATTGGAGGTATTGATATCCAAACATGCATTATGTCTTTTTCATCATCATCATCATCATCATCATCAAGATCAAGTTTAGATCCACTGGTACCATCTGTGTCTTTGTTTCCGAAAATCTATGAAGGGTCAAATCTGCAACCTTGTTCATCTCCTGAAATGTTGGTTGAGCGACTGAGTTCAGGTAGTTTGAACGTTTCCAGGACCGTGCGATGATTCAGCCTGCAGCGGTTCCAAGACGAGGGAACGTCCGGAAGGATTTTTTGGCTCGGGGTCGGTTCTTGGGAGGGCGCCAATTGAGCNTTGGTTTGCTGGGAGCAAAAACTTGATGAAATAGCTTCCAACCTCAGGGGTGTAACTGGGTAGTGAAATAGTTTCATAGAACAAGCAACTAGGGATTCGAAATGATACTCCCCATGAAACCCTTTCAAAACTAATGCCTGAACACCTGAACATTGTTGCGGCCAAAAAAAACATCTAGAAACCATGATCTTTTTATCTTTCACTTCCAAGGTATTTTGGGGGTAGCTGTATTCATCTGAAGATCCAAACCAGGCCTGTCTTTCTTGGTCTTCAAATAGCCCATATTTTGTTCACAAGGCACTGAAGGCATCGCCACGACCTTCAGGATGGGCTCGCAAGTCAATCGGAGACGACATGAACCCATACCATCCATGGTATATTCCTCCCTACATTTACCATAGTGAAAACTATACAAATCAACCAAATGTAGGTAAATAAGGTAAAAAATGGTAAATATAAGAGTCCCATGGATTCAAGGATGGTATTGATGTGAACCTCAAACATCTCAAACCATTTTAGGCAAATTTGGCCCTGCAGAGACACTTCTCCAAAAACTTCTTAGCCAGTACACTCCGCTCCACATGTAGCCTCGCTACTACAAATGCCAAAGGACTTCATCAGAATCATGATGTGCAGGTCATCTAGTTGGTGGTTTCGACCCATCTGAAAAATATTAGTCAAATTGGATCATTTCCCTAGGTAGGGGTGAACATTACAAACAAATGCAACCACAACCTAGTCATGATTTTGGAACTCGCAATGTCTCCCAAATCTTTGACAAATCCCAAAGCCATGCTATAGGTGTTTTGAACATGTTTAGCTTAGTGTAGCCAGCATTCATTGACAACCAAAGATGCCATCAAAATCAATGAAGATGGGGAACGGTGATTATCGAAGAAAAAACAAAAAGGAATCTGTACCATCTCAAGCATGTCCCTTGGAATTGCAATTGTCATTCAGCCAATGGAAGAAGGTTGGTGACCTACTAGTCAAGGAATTCCTTTTGAAAGGGATTCCTGGCAAATAAAAACCCACAATATCCTCAGCCGCGGCGGTTCACCACCAACTAACCATTGACTTGTTATCATTCTGCCTTCTGCAAATAATCATGGCGTTAGCCGGAAAGCAACATCTGTCATTTCTGCTCCCAAAATTAGCAAACCATGCCTTTGCTCCAACACCATCATGAACCGCTCCCCACGCAAATGAACTTTAAAATAAATTTACTGTTTTGGGGATATGTTTGTGGGATTAGGCCTATTCACGTGTGATCTTTGAAACAAACAAACACAAAACCAACCAACCGAGTCGTGATCAGCAAAAGGCCCGCCTCTTTGGTGATGGATTGCAATGCAGACATCTTGTCTGGATTGTTGGTGTAGAGACTCACTGATTTCACCCTTAGTCAACGATGTGTTTTTTGGGAACATACTTGGGTTGGATCATCCCAGGACTAGCAAGTGGTTAGGATCACCCCAACCAATAAGCCATGAAAAGGCCATTTGGAAGGGGAATGTTGCCCTCCCTGTTACTAACCATGGTTATTAACTACTTGCTTGCTAATTGGGATGATCCTCCAAGTAAGGCACCAAAGTACTCAGCCAAACATGCTTGAAAGGTTTTGTCAGTTCTTCCGCCTTTTTTTGCCTACTGATAACAATAAGGATACGAAACCAAGTGTAAACAACCATTTAGTGACCATTGCACTTTTGAAATTGAATGGCTGGATACCCCGCTAGTTGCCATAGTTTGAAGCTGGATATATGTTTGCACCTTTTCCAAAACCTCACCTTTAGAATCTACGCTTCATCCATGTGCTGAGGGAGTATTGGCCGGTCTTCCGAATTCAAAATCCAACGGTCAGAGCCATCCCAATTTTCAAGTTCAGCGACCCAAGGTCACGCAAAACAAAGAGCGCATCGCCATAGGTACGGATGTCTACCTGAAGCATTCAATGATTGCAACTTGGGCGTAGTGAAAAATGATGGGAATTAAAGACTTCTTATGGGATTATGAACCATCAGTGTCCCTTAATCATGCCACTTTGCCAATTCAACAAACAATGTTTGCTGTTGAACTTCGAATGATCTCCAAGATTATTTTGTCAAATAAGCAAACTACGTCTGGAACTGGAACTCCTCTTATTATTCTGATAGGAAAATACGTCTACAAGTGGAGTTTGAAGTTATTTCTACGTCAGGTTACTGGAGGTTGTGCGGCATACCTGCGAGGATTGTCTTAGTATGCAAGATTCTCACAAGTTTCTTCACATGACCTGTATTTGGAGGCCCCTGAGAAATTTTGAGAACCCGTTCTGTTGCACACAAAAAGTGAGGTTTGATCAAATGTCACATGAATGCCAAATGAACTTGGAATAATATTGAACAACAAAACCTTATGCTTTCAAACGCTCAAATGTCTTTTGGCTTGTCAACTGCTCCAGGCTAGGATGTATAAAAAAAGATCAAAAAACAGAAGATAAAACTACGACAATCACTAGTGGTCAGCAGGATTTACAAAAAATCATCGATTTGGTTTTCTTTCAGCACAAAATTCAAACCTATGAGGTACTCTTAGGTTAACCCATTCCAATTGGTACTTCCGGAACATCGCTCTGAAAATTCCCGGAACGTCCCTAACTCCAAGCAAACAAATGACGATTCTTATCACCGGAAATCCTAACCCCCCCAAAAAAAACAAAAAAAATGAAGGTCATTTCGCGAGGATTGTTTTTTGCCAGCAAAAATATGCAAAAATCATTATTGAATTGAAGTATGTTGAAGCCACCTGACAAAATCAAATCATCTTTGGGCAGCCCGAAAAAAAACAACAAACTAGGTTTTTTTCCATCAACAGTACGACATTGAAATTAACCTTGGTGTTTTCGGAGGTCTTTTGTCCATATGTTACATGTTTTAGGTCCCATCCTTGGAGGGCAAGGATGTTGGGAAATGGCAGAAAAATAGTACTGCACCACTTCTGCAATGGGGTATCTCAAGGTAACAAATCCTGTGGAAATTCGATCCTGAAACCCTTGAAATTCAACATCCCAGTAACTATATCATATCCCCCCACAAATCATAGTTCAACAAAAAACATCCAATTCAACACTTGTCTTTGGTATCTGTCTCAATTCCAACAAGTACATCTTACCAACCAATGGCAAGGCCCGTAACTGGATCCTATCCGAACCTACCCGATTTTTCACAGCCAAGCTGGCTGGCTGTTAAGTCGTAAGCCAAGGAACAGGAAGACCAAGCTTCAAATTTGCATCCACAGTGTCATGCCCTTGGTCTTGTAACTTGTAGGCACCTCAGTTGGCTTGCAACACTGGGTTCTTGGTTGTTTGGCACTTCAGAATTCCGCCGAAAACCAAGGGGAAAAACAAACACGGAGACACATGCTTTTAATATTTGATGTATACAGTATATATATAATATATATATATATATATGTAGTCAAACACACACACAATACACCAGCACCTGCAATATCTTCGACCATTGCTGTGGAAACACTGACAGAAATCATGCCTGATCATCCGTTTGAACGAAATTGTCTGTTACGTTTTAGCAAAATCTACCCAAAACAGTGAATACAAATTGCTCTTATCCTAGACGACAAGTATTAGGAATACACCCGGTGGAAAATAAAGACTTACAAGGCAATCTGAACCCTTGCTTGCTAAAAGGTGCCACGCCCCCAGACAACCACCATAAACGTGACGCTGCAACCCCTGACTTTGCCCATGCCGACCTCATGCTACCTTTTTGTGGCTCTCATCAGTTGCATCTCAACTGTTTTTCCGACTCTTGTTTCTTCCAGTTCCTTCTTTGGTTCAGGTTTGCAGCCGGACAGCTGAGCAAGCCACCTTTTTTTTCAAAGGATCCTTCTTTTTGAAGGGGTCACTTGCCCAGCTGACAAAAAAAAACATGTTTTCAAAAACCATGCCTTGTTTTTGCAAAGGCTTTCAAGGTTGGATTTGATGGAAAAAAATATTTGTTAGACTTGTCTATGTGGTGTTCATTTTGGTTCAACAAAATGGCATGATTTTTTATTTTCAAGAGGACCAAATCCAACCCTGAATCAACATGCAGCTGCCTGGATTCATACCTTTTTTATTCTTTTTTTAAAGGCCTCCAGAGTGTTGCTTTCCAAAAGACATTGCCTTCTTGACAAAGGCCGTTTGCTTTTTGTCCCCTATTTGTGACCCAGGGGCACCTTTTGCACAAAGGATGTGCATGCTACGAATGAACTTTTTTTCCTTTTTTCAAAGGCCTCCCGTTGCTTGATTTGTTCCCCACTACCTTTTTTTCAAAGCTCTTTCCCAAAACGAACAAACTGCTTTGAAAAACCAGTCCTTTCCTTACAAAGGCTTGCAAGGTTGAAAAGAACGGTTCAAAAAACATTCAAAAAGGTGGTGTCCATCTTGTTACCCTTTTTCACTTGCGCCTCTCTTTCAGAGGCTGTCTTTGCTTGGCTTTCTTGTGCCTCTTTTTCAGAGACTACTCCCTTGGAAGAGCTTGCCCCACCACCTTCTTCATTTTTCTTCTTATCTTCCTCTCTTTTTCTAATCCTTTCCGCCCTTTCCTGGCTGGTTTCTGCAGCCCGCCGCTCCTGCCTTGCTCTAGAGGTCGTGCCTTTGCCTTTCAACCGACCAACCTTGTTGTATGGGTCCCACCATTCTGGGTCTTGGTCAAATTTTGCTTTCTCCCATTTGTAAGGTTTTGTCGACATTTTGATACCTTTTTTTGCAAAGGTTACTTCTTGTTCAGAGGCTGACCCCTTTTCACGGGCTGACCGCTTTTACAAAGACTACCTTTGTTTCACAGGTTTTTTGTTTACACAAAAAAACTTGAGCTCGAAACAGATGCAGTGGACAGGTGGTTTACTGAACACTTTGGGGATGCAGCTGCCCTTTTACAAAGGTTGCACGACTAGAACCTTGGTCTTCTTTTAGTTAGCTTTTTTTCAGTCAAGTTTGAAGGAAATTGAACAAACAACGAAACACAAGCTGTTCATTTCATGGAATTGCAGGCTGCCATTCCGAACGCACCCAGGGTCTTCTTTATGAACAAATTGTGAATAAACGGTGGGTCTGGAAATTTCCACGGAAGGAAAGTCCTTGACCCCTGACGATTCCGGTGCTAGTTGGGAATGCTGGACACTCGATTGTGCATCAGCATCCATAGGATCCAGGAGACTGATATAATCAATAGCTGTTTCTGGTTCCCTTAATAGGTGGTAGGTGACATATAATCACCGAATTGGCAGTATATACCAATACGATAAAAATCAGCCAAATATGGGCAGATATATCATACAAAAATCCTCTGGGACAAGTAAAACACCCTAAGAAATTTCTTGAACTTTTGAATAGCCACCAAACCACCAATTGATCCATGACCAGGTAAGTGGTGAAAGGCTATGATTTTAGGTAGCCAACAGGCCTGGTTTTGAAAACATGTGGGTATTCAACAACCCTTGGCTTTGGACCTCAGCTATTTAGTTAAGACCTAGTCAAGGGCAATTTTGTGACTTGTCTAGAAAACTACTGACAAGGCAACAACAAGTTATTTAATCATCTTATCTCTTCAATCTGTCAATCTGTATTCCAAATGGTTTTAATAATTTTGAAGTTGGGATAAGTTAAGTATCCCCAGAACTACAAACGGACTTCTCAACCCCAAACATAAACAGCAAGCAATATCAAGTTCTCTTTTTTCTATGTCATCCGGATACCAACTTATCTACGGAAAAAAAACATGTAAACTTTCCCATCTCCATAATATGTGACATTATCATGGGAGGGGTCACATGTACTCATACTACCACAGTTTCACACATTGATTGATTCCTCCAATCTGAGGTCAGTACATCACCCCTACAAGGTGGACCCCTACGATCGTTACAAATGGCATATTATAAGTTATTAACCCTTGTATAGATGGCCTTATAATGGGTAACTGGGGGTCATTTCACCCCCATTTATAGGGCATATTTCACTCCATTTATAGCTAGCAATCGCTGGTTGGGGGCCCACCTTGGGAGCCAAATAATGGCTACTCCAACCGGACCCGTCCCGTCGTCTGAAACTGAGCTCCCCGGCGAATCTTGGCTAACAAGCCAATACCTCGCCTCAGCAGTGTGTGTGTACGGAGCGTTGAAATTTCAAGACGATGACAGGATTTTCTATGGAAAACAAAACATTGGAGAACATAGGATTCCCATAGAAAGATGGTATATTTACCGACATGAATGTTTGATCTTTAATCGTTTTCATGTAAGTAAATATACAGTCGTCCCATGGATCCTATGGGTTGGAAAACAACATTGAAGAAATTCTTTCAGATTTCTCTTGTAACATGTCTTTGTAGAATTTGGACCTGACCTTCTTCTGAAAAGGGTGAAACAAAAACATCCATCACCAAAAACCAAAAGTAACTACCCTCCAGTAAACTAACATAGCAATGGAACATCCACCATTTGAAGATGTATTCCCTATCGGAAAAGGTGGATTTCCATTGCCATGTTAGTTTACTGGAGGGCATCTCACCTCATTTGGTTGATAAAAATCAGATTCCAAACCTCAGGGTATTGGTGAACTTGCCACTGGCAGATGGATCCCCAACCTCTAAACATTGGATTTTTCAGCAAAGTTAACCATCCAAATGGTGGACAACTTAAGCTAGCAGTTTGGTGCGGGAACTCTACCAAAAAGGGATGAGCAATGCGGAAATCGATCCAAAAATGTGAGAGTACAACCAAAAAATAAGGAATTATTTGAGCTTGACTGGGTGGTAATTTCAACCCATTTGAAAAAGTCTGGTATACTGTATCTATGTGTGTTTCTATATATACATCTATAGTCGAAATGGAAACATATTCCCAATAAATAAATGTGACAAACAAACAAGTCCTTTGGAAATCATGGACCCTTGGTTCAATCTCATCCAACTTTGATCACTGTAGGTGCCTAAAAAAAGAGCGGTTGAAAGTCAAGTCTCTGGCTGAAGGTGTTCATTAAACAAAAACATCCTATATTCTAAACTACCAGTTTTGCTGGAGCTGCTTCCTAAACATTCAAGATTTCACTCGGCTATCTGGGAAAGTTGTTTCAAATGCTCACAGCCAATTTGAGGTCAACATTATCAAATCTTCCCTGCACCACCTGAACCAAAAAGTAACCTTTTTGGCTCTGGGGACAGTTTTGTGCTGTGATGAACGTTGGATCCAAAACGGTATCTGTTGCTGAAATCCTGCGAAACATGTCAGTGGTCGATTTGTTTTTTCACCCCTATGGATTTTACAACTAGGTGGTGGTTAAGCAACCCATTTGAACAAATCAAATTGGATCATCATCCCCAAATCTCGGCAGCAAAACAAAACAAATCTCAAACCACTAAACGCGGACATTCAGGTTTCAAAAACCTCCCAAAGTGCTCAAAAACATCGGAACAAATCACCAATTCCTCCATCAACCGCAATTTTTTCGGGACATAAGTCACGAGCGAATTGACCAACTCCGCTGGAGCCACGAAACAAAAAAAATCCTTCCTCTCCATTGAAATACTTGTTGTTTGATAATGGGATCCATATAATGCTTTATTTAATAAACAACCAGTCTTTCATGGATCCAACCCCCATGTATTATTATGGGGTAGGATCCCTATATATGGCTACAACCCTACCCAGTTATACTGGCTTATTATAATTCCCACACAACTGGCTAGTAACTATTTCATCCACCAACAAAAATCCCCTTAATCAAACCGCCAGAGGCCCTTTTTTCCGTGAAAAAAAAACACTTGGATGTCCCTGGAAGTTAGGATCAATGGTTAGTAATTGGGTTATAACCTACCTATAAATGGGATATCTTGGGGTGAAATAACCCACTTACTAACCATTGATCCCAACTTCCAACGGGACATCCAAGCCACTGAGTTCTCCAGGACCCTTCTTGCCCTTTGATGTAGAGCAAAAGAGCCATGGGCCTCCAGGAGCTGAGGAATGATGAGTGGTAGCTGCATCTAGATATTGGAGTCACGCAGAAACGGAGAAAATACACGTAACATGTATATATATATATAATTATATCTTTATCAAATATATAGATACATGTGCTTGGATATATGCTATATTTGGACCCCCAAAAACATACAGATCCAACATCAATTTTCAGGAGTTAGTTGGGATGTGCAAGTTGTGATTGTCATGGAAGGATTGCAGAGCCCTAAAACACCAACTATATGGGGCCAACCTCATGTAATGTCACGATAACATATTACCCAAAATCAATGATCATTTAGCTACCTATCCAGACTTGCTGAAACTTGATGACTGGCTCATTGATTAGTTAGCCCTGAGATCTTTGCCTGGTGCTGGGATACCATTGTTAAACCATGAACCATTCAACATGATCAAGAAATAAAGTACCGACACATTCAAGAGTATGGGGCTGGTAGTGTGAATGGCCTGGCCACTGATTGCTTACTTTGTTTGGAAGACGTCAACTGATCATCTTCGTTTAAAAAAAAATATAGCCCCGAAAAATATATAACACGTCCCCTAAAAAGGTTGCAGTTCAAAAGGAAAGAGGTCTTCCAACCGCTATTTTTCAGGGGACTTGTTGGTATTCGGTGTGGGTGTGGAGCCAACTAGAAACTATCCCCACTAAGTTTGCCACCTTTCTATAAGTCCCCCTTTTTCGAACTGGGAAAAATTATCCCAAAAACAATATGCAAAGTGACAGTGCAACAACAACCAGAAACACTTAAATGGGCAAAACAAACACAAATTACCACAGCTACACTCCCTGAAACTAACAGTTCGCCCCTAAAAATGGGCCGAGGGCCCCAAAAGGAAGCTGGATCGTCTTCGAATGAGGGTAACCCATCATAATTTATCCACTGGCCCAGCCCAACTGGAGCGGGATCCCGACACATCGTTCATCACTCGCATGAATTTATGAAGCTGTTGCCCACAATCACAACCTCAGTGACTCAGGAAAATCAACCAAGAATATATGGAAAAATCCGCGCCACACATCAAGAACTGATAATAGTCTTCAAAAAAACAGCAATGATACAAAGGCAATGTTTATATTTTATGTATTTGATGTGTTTGTGATCTCTCTTTAAGTAAAAAACATATATATATATACCTTTGATATCTCCCAGATTCATGGCTCTCTTCCATGCTACTTCGAGTTTCTAACACAAAGTCTAGATTTCGGTGTTTCAAGCTGAGTCATTGAGAAGCAAAACCAAGAACAAAAAAGAAAAAATGTAAATTCTCTAGACGTCTAAATACCTCCTGAGAAGGTGTTCTAGATGTGTTCTAGGTACATGTTTGGGGTCGAAATACGTCTTCAGCAGGTGTTTGGATGTCTAGGGATTATCAATTTTAAATCTAAATTTATACTTGGTGACTATGTCGATTGCTATAACTATATTCCATTACTGGGTATATAATACAGTATAGTGCCATCTTCAGCTCACATGAGCTACGGACGAAATTTGGTACTTGGCAAAAGGAAATCCCAAAATAGGGTGGGCCCCTATCGGTTTTGCAGTGGCGGCACTCCGCCCCATCGTTCCCCAAACTCATTCTTTGGGTTTTTAAAGGTTTACATGAATCTGTACCTAATTCTTGAAGATTTTAAATTCAGCCCATGTCTGTGCGCAAGTCCATGCGGGTCAAAAAATCAAAAAAACCGTGCAAAAATTTTGCTTTGCCACATCTGCTTTCGAGCTGCGCTCCGCTGCCTGCGCCTGTCCAGGCGTGCCTTTTTCTTCAACTTCTTGCCTCATGTCCACATCATCCATCTGTACCTTGTAGGTGACATCAGCTCCTTGCGGCAATGCCACTGTCTGGGCCTTGTGCCTGCGGGTCAATGCTGTGGCCTCATCCGCCTCATCCGGTTGCAAAGGTTTTGGTGCAGTGTCCCAATTTATTTCCCGTGGAGTATCTGATCGCAGGTGAACTGAGGCTCTGCGCATTTGTCCGGGTGATTGCGGAGCAGGGCCAGCACCGTAAAAGCTTTTGCGGTAGGGCGCCTCCAAGTCCGGCACTGGTTCTTCGAGCAAAGAGCTTGTGAGTTCCACAGTGACGGGCTCCTGCCACCTTCACCATCTTCAACAGAATTCAGCAGTTTGATTTTTTCATCCTCTTCATACAAATCAGCATCATCATGTTTGCGTTTGGCTCCACCTTTGATAAGCATCATGCCAGATGCATCAACAGAGCCTGGATCATCCTTCACAGATTGCCGCATCTTTTTTTGAGCCTAGCCAAGTCAAACATGACCGCGTCCAAAATGACTTTGATTTGTGGTGAAGTGGGGTCCCGCTTCTTCATAGCTGCGCAATAATCATCAATCCACCACTTCAGGTCCACCAGAGTCTTGATTTGACACTTTTCTTCCAACACATTTTCACTGCGAACTGAAGAATCCTGGTGGAAAGTGACAAATACACGTTCCAATCCATCGCTTCCGTTGTGAAACAACACAAACATTCGACACTTGGATACCTGTACAATGATAAGGTTGGATCAACAAATTCAAATCAACTAATTGGCTGGCTGTTTCATTCAAGAAGGAGGTCCTCTTCTTCAAACATATATACAATTAAATCTAATGGTACATTTTTCTCAATGTTCAAAAAATTCAAAAATTTGTGCATCAACGTTTTCTTCTTCTGTAACACGCAAAAAACCTTCATCCATACATCCGCCGCGGTGTTTCCCCGAAACCTCTCGGTGGGACCCCCACGTTTAGAGGCGAGCACGTCTCCCGTGAAGCATTCAGAGTGTACACGAGTAGGGACTCCCTGGCAGGCACAGTAACTGGTTCAACAATTGATTTTTGATTGGAAAGTTTGTGAGTTGNAAAGTTTGTTGTTGTTGTTGTTGTTGTTGTTGTTGTTGTTGTTGTTGTTGTTGGTGTTGGTGTTGTTGTTGTTGTTGTTGTTGTTGGCCCCCGGGGTTGTCGCTGATTCGCTGTTTCTCCATATCACTGGGTAGAAACATGGATACAATTATATATGTATATATAAATATATATTATAAAATATGAAACACGTGAACAAACTATTGGCTTAAGTTTATGGGTTTTCAGTTTTCATGTAGGTAAATATATACAATCGTCCCATGGATCGCCCATAGGACCCAGGAGATGAAAGATTTTTCAACATCACCTCTAAGATCGACTCCAAAGGGCCGAGGTTTCGAACAAAATGATGGCTCTGCTACTTTTAGGATCACGGATATTAAACCCTACTAGTTGGGTGGTTGAACCAACCCATCCCCAAAAATATGAGTCTAACTGGGTTCATCTTCTCCAAATAGGGGTGAACATTTTCATTTTTTATTTTTGGAAACCACCATCATCCAGCCTATATATATATAAGCCATGAAGTTCGGGGTCCAAAACAACCTGATGTTTACGGGGACAACTTCCCAATCACCACTGGGATATGATCCAACCCAAGGATCCTTCTCATGGTCCTGGATCCGGACCATCTTCCCCGGCCTCTTGTCCATCAATCTCTCCTTTTACCACCTCGGAAAACACCACGTGAAAATTCACACGACGACGTGACCGGGAAACCGGGGAGCCGTGTTACCTTGTGAACAACTGGAGGGGAGGGGAAGAAATTTACGGATTCCTATCTTTATTATACATGGAGCCATCTACTCCCGTTTATTATACAAAATACTGCTGAAATCGCAACCTTTCGAATGTTTTCAACAAAGTGACAAAGTGTGCTTAGTGTTTCTGGTGAACCACCTTCTTGGTTGCGCATGGTAGTTGGGGTATATCCACTGATACCTCCATTCAACGCACCCTTCCAAGCACCAGCTAGTGGAAGATCATGAAGAGTTCTTTGAGTGCTGCAAGGGTGACTATCTTTGATGTATCAAGTTTGACCAAACGACATAGCGATGTGACTCTGGAGTACTTGGATGTCCCGTGGAAACTAGTTGGATTCTACAAGAGTTTATGAAGTACAGTATAGTATATCATACATATATATATATACATCAAGATCCTGCATTACCTCTCCGGCACCCTACATAGAAAACAATACACGAAAAAAACACCTCTAACTTTCCATCATGGTTGTTTAATAGGGATCCTTCTAGCCCCGAAGAACCAGGTTGTTTTTCATTCCTCACTTATAGACTAAAAGATACTAAAAGGGAATATGGTATTTACTTCTGGCTACAGGTCCCATTCCATCATGCTCTGTGGAACAAGAAAATCTGGCAAATGAAACCATTCTGACATCGCCAACCTCCCCAAACTCCTGAACATGAGGCCGTTTTGCAGTGGATTCCCTTACTAAACAACATTTTGGGGTGAGGTCCTGGGACGACGGCATCATTCCAGCCGGGCACATATGAGGTGAGAAAACCTTCTTACCTCCCATTGTACTGGTTGGTAAACAGGGATCTTTACAATGGCCTCTGATAATCCCCAAATAACAGGGAAGTATACTTTCTATTGTAATTTAATATACTGTATTGCCCAAACAACCAAGGTTTTTCTTCAGTGGTCGGACATCACATTCCCATCTACAGTCGTATCAAACTTGAAGCGTAAGACAACATCTTGTCTGCTACTGGCTGCCTGCTTTTCAACATTTGCTTTACATGCTTTACGCAGTCTTTTTCAAATACTCCATGTCTGTACATAAGGGAGCACTTGTTTTTCCAGCAGTCTGCACTTCCTGTTGTAGCGCAACAACTAGCTGGCGTTTAACGAGGAAACAATTCGCAAGCCTTGTGCATGTGCGAATCTTTTTTCAAAAATATCCAAAAATCATTTCATTGCTGGACCGATGGATTTGGAGGATTCGCGGTCTCCGAATTTCACATGGGAAACTTCTATCTCTTCATTTCATTTTGATGACAAAGTGATGTAGCATGATGTAGCTCGGAACCCATGTCTGTCATCATTTTTCCTCCACTTCTTCAGCTTCTACCTTTGAAAAGCCACACAACTATTCAGCTCAACGTCATCTTTGCGTCCTGGTCTTCATCAATTTACCTCAGTATTTGCAGGGAACAACATTTACTACAGAGAGGAGTGCAATAAAAAGCAGCGACACAAACACATCCTGATCTTACAGCTAGCTATGGGTTGCGTGTTTTTTGCGTCGGTAACTCATGTTTTTTGCGACGGTGGCTAGTTTTCGTGTTTTTTGCGACAGTTGCCGTGGGAGGTGTTTTTTGCAACGGTTGCGGGTGTTTTTTGCGACGGTCCTGGTGGGAGGGCATGTTTTTTGCGACGGCCGGCCATGTTTTTTGCATCGGTAGGGTGTGTTTTCTGCGTCGGTGGTGTTTTTTGCGACGGTAACCCATGTTTTTTGCGACGGTTGGCGC